>JACCIB010000674.1:0-104089 GCA_018906965.1 Philotrypesis tridentata
TTGTTTCCGTGTCAGTCCGGAATTGTTCGATACTAATTCTGGCGCTGACGAGGGCGTTGAGAGTCGCAATTTCTTTGCTATTATAGGCTGATCTATTCTCGAGCACTGATGTTGCTGCCTCGAGTCTCATCACCCCTCGCGTCCAGTCGCGATATTTTGCGCTCTACGATCTGCGTTTGATTCGCTAGCAGCGCGGCGGTTTCACGCGTATCCTTCGCAACGGATCTGATTGTGTTTTGGATTTCAATCGCGTCATCCTTATTTAGTGTCCCGTATAGAAATTTATGTATTTTTCCGGCGAAGGGAATTATCCCAGACCACCGTCGCTTGCGTTCATGCTTTTCTACGCGATTCCCGATAGATAGCAGATTTCGCACTCGCTCTGCCTGTTGCGCGACGCCGCTCGCAGCCCTGATTATCGCGTCGTCTTCGCATTTTGGGCCGCATGCTTCTACTATTCGTCGGATGTTATCTTCGATTACCTGACCCGCCCTAAAATAAGGGTTCAAGTCCACCTTCTGAACTATTTTCCATTCTGAACTGGAAGTGGCCAGGGGTGCTATTTTCTCGGTGATAAGCCCGAGGTTCCCGTCGAGCTTGTGTATCTTGCGCGAGGGTCCTCCGGGTGGCTGCACTTCCGGTACTGCTCTCGCATCGTATCCGAGCAGGATTCTGCAACATATCGTTTTGCGCGACTTATTTACCATGCTGTTTTTTTTGATTTCGCGGTGCGTCCAGCGCAAAGGAAGTACTTTGTATTTATCTTTCGGTCATAATAGTACTTAGATCTGTATTTCGATTGGATTAAATTGAGCGCGGGCCGTCGTTTGCAGTTTCGTCAAGTTGTTCGACATCTCGTCGATATATTGATTGTATGTCACTGTTTCGTCTGTTCGTGGAAAGCTCGAGGGCGTTCGCGGTTTTATGCCGAACACGAGTTCCTGAGGCATATAGCGCGTGCTTTCGTGCACCGTACAGTTGTAGGCGTGTTGACATACGGCTGTCCACTTGTCCCAACGGTCGATCTTTTTTACGTATTTCCTTAGATATTCGGTTAATGTATGATGCATACGTTCGATGGATCCGTTGGATTCCGGGTGGTAAGCCGCTGTCGTAAACTTCTCGATGTTAAAGATTCGCGCAAGCTCTTCCAACGTCCGATTTTGAAAGTGTTTTCCCTGATCCGTCACGATCTTTTCCGGCGGGCCGAACACGCATATAACCTTTTCGATTAATGTTCGCGCTACTTCCTCCGCGTTCGCATATTCTGTGGGTGTCAGTATGATGTACTTTGTCAGCATATCCTGAATCGACAAGATGTATCTATTGCCGCGTCCTGTCGTTTCTAGTGGGCCGTAGAAATCTAACGCCACGTGTTCAAAAGGAAACGCCGGCGTGTTGCTGATTAACATCGGCAAGCGGGTTTTAACTCGAATTAATTTATTCGTTTGGCATACTTTGCATCGCGCCACGAATTGTTGTACCTCCGGTCGCATGTTACGCCAATAGAAATCGTGCGCGATTTTCGCGTATGTTTTTGACATGCCGCGATGACCCCCCATCGTAGACTCGTGGTATTCTTTCAATATTCTATACCGGTCCGACGTAGGTGGTACGGGTATGTTACTCGTTATCAACACCGCGCTGATCGGCCTATTCGCGAAGCATGAGTCGAATAGCTCCACGAACGACGACCACTCTGATAATTTTAGGATTGCGAGGTCGCAGATAACAGCAAAACTTTTGATTTCTAACCTGGCTACGACCTTCTTTAATGTGTTTAGGCATTTGCGCAAATTCGCGCGCAGAGGCTTCTCGTTAGCGTGATTTTTGGCATACATGCCGATAACCTTGAAGCCTCTGCGCTCGGTCACGTTTATCTCGCCTAAATTGAACTCTTGGTCATTGAGCACCTCTGAACCCACGTATCCGCGCTCTGCGAGAGCTTCTTGGGTTTCGGTCGAGAAAGTTTTGTCCGTTGTAGCTAAATAGACCAAGTTTTCGTGGTATCTAAACGGATGCTCTTTGTAAGCCCTAAGGTGCTCAAAGGCCGGAGTGTCTTGGCCCTCTTGAACAGCCCACGGCGGCTTTTCGCGCGGTGGCCTTGCTCGAGCAGTTACGTATTTGCTCAGCTTATCGTCTTTCAGAGCGGCCGTTACCGCTGGCCTTGCGTCGCGTAGATCGCTCGCGGTTTCTCCCTCGGCCGACCCGTCGCGATAAGCCGTAGCCGACTCAGCTACGTCTGCGCGATCTGGCGCAAGCGGCATACTTTCCCCTACGGAGTCGTTACCGCTGGGCGCTCGCTCGCTCAGCTGTTCGCTTCTGTTTCTGTCGCCGTCGTCCGCTCCGTGCCAGCTAAGTGCAGCGACCGGTGCCCCCGACCCTGCATCTGCCGCGTTAGGTAAGGCCTTCTGCTGTGTTAGCGCTTTATTGTTTGACGCGCCGGGCTCCTGCTCTTCGCGATTCTCGTCGTTCGCGGCGTTATTGCCCTTCTTTCGCTGCGGTGGCGGTTGCATTTCTATTTTCTTTCGTTTCGCGGGTTTGCTTCTCCCCAATACCGGCGATTGCGACCCGTCGGGTCCGTCGTCGTGCGGGGAAGGTCCGTTACGCTTTGCAGCTGTGCGCGCTCGCGGTTCTTCTATTTCTTTTAATTTATACAGCGTGAATTGCTGCCCGCGTAGATTCAGGTGGATTACGTAGTTTGCTTCTTTCACGACGATATGGCAGAAAATGCGCTTTTTGTCGGATAGGTCGTAGTGCACGCAAACATTCTTGTTGAACGCGTGCGCGAACAGAAATGCGCAGACGATGTTACCGTACTCCGAGTCCGAGCGCAAAATTCTCGCGGTGTCATCCGGCTCTCCGCATGACGGCATTAACGCGGATGTTGCTAGCAGTCGCCTCAGCTGTGTTGCTGATATATCTAGATTTGCGGCTCTGATTAGCGAGAAAAACAAGCAATTGCCTGGAGGTTGATTTGGGATATTGGGGTCGCGTTCGAGTCGCGTCAACGGTTCCATACATTTGTTTTTTCGTATGTATGTTTGGACCAGAATATTGCCCGAAGATGCCGATGAGTTAAGATCTGACTCTTCGCGTCGATGGTCGTAGTTACGCGGTACATTCGCGAAATCGACCTTCGGCCCCCCTTCTTCTGGCTCCGAATTCGATTTAGGACTACCCTCGTGCGCTTGCTTTGTTTGCGGCGTGTGTTTTTCGCGCGAGCACGCGTCAGCGGTGATGCTGCTGGCCTTCGGTGGCAACTTGGCGCTATCGGCCGGAGTCGCATTACTCTCGGCGTTCCCCGCGCTTATCTGCGCTGGCTCGGCATCTCGCCTGCCAGCGGAGCTACTCTCCTGCGATGTCGACTTTGCTAGCTCGACTAACTCGATGCATAGCCCCTTTTGCTTGTTATCTTCCCGACTCGCGAGATGCATGCCTAATTTTTTCGATTGCGAGCCATTTTCCCACGGCCACGGTATGGCTAGCTTGGCTGTGTCATTTCGCGGCTTTGCTCTACCTAGCTCGGGCGTTGGCTCGGGCGGCGGCTGGGGTGGTAGTGGTGGTGGTGTCGCGATTACCTCGCTATCTGAGCTCGCGTCGACGATGCTCAGTTGCGACTCTACGAATTTGCCCGCACCTTTTATTGGCAGTACGAAAGACTGCAGCGGCTCATGTTCGGCTGCTATTTGCCCTGACGGTGGAGGCCTCTCACCCTCGGAACTCTCGCTGCTTGTGGCGGGTGTGTATACCTTTGGTAAATTTCGGCTACGCAGAGACCGATCTGAGCCTCTGCCTAAGGGGTCTATGACCCTCATGAACCGCCATGCCCCTGGGGGCAGCACGATGTCCGTGGGTTGCCCTGAATCGATCGCGGAGTCGTCGACCGCGGTTCTTGCCTGGAGCTCTCGCTCCCTTGCCGTGGTGGTTCCACTCAAGGTTGGCGTTTCTCCCTTGGAGCCGGCCGCCAGCGCGTACGCCTCTATGGATCGCGTTAGTATCTCTCTTATTCGCGTTTCTTCGCTCAGGCTCAGCTGATAACGACACTGCTCGACGCGCTGCAGTGTCGTATTCGTAAGAACGCATCGCGTGTCGATCGAGTCAGCGTACGCGAGTTTATATAGTCGGTTGCTTTTTTCCACTCTCGAGTACCAGCGTATTCGGATGACCTCGTCTCCGTCGTACGTATCTTGCAAGACTCGGCATAGATAGAAACCGTCGCGATCGTTTCTCAAGGCTAGAACTTCATTTTTTGCGTACGTACGCGCGCGACCCGTGTGTCTTTTCTTCAACGGCTGTGCTCGCTTCGTCGAATCGGAGTCGGACGACGTTTGTATTATCTTCGCGGCTCTGCCTGCTCCGCGTTTCTTCACCGCGCGTACCCGGAATATTTTTCCCGGTGGAGCTCCAGCGTCTTCGTCGGGGCTCGCGTTAATCTGCTCGTCAGCTAGCTGGTATAGCTTTTCTCGCGGCAGATTCGGGTTTACTTCGCCGGGATTGATTACCGGGTTTCGCGAGAGCGCGTCCGCGTTAACGTTTTTCTTGCCGGGTCGGTATACTATGTCGAAATCATAGCCGATAAGAGCCGCTTTCAGACGGTTGAAGTGCACGTCGGGTTTCCGCGTAGTATGAATATGCTCGTGGTCCGTTACTACCGTGAATCGCCTGCCGTATAGGTAGCAGCGAAACTGCTCTTTCGCGAATACGATAGCTAGAAGTTCCTTATCGTACGTTGGATATTTTAATTCGCTGCCTTTGAGACAGCGAGAGGCGAACGCGCATGGCTGGTCTTCACCCAATTTGCCCTGACTCAAAATGGCGCCTAAGGCGTAATCACTACTATCGGTTATCACGATAAATGGTTTGCTCAACTCGGGGGCTTTCAATACCGGCTCGGTTGATAGAATTTGTTTCAAGTCCCGGAACGCTGACTCTTGTTTCTCCGACCACACAAATGTCTCGTTGTCTTTTGCCACGTCGTATAGTGGTTTCGCTATTTTTGCGAAATTATTCACGAACCGGCGGTAGTAGCTAAATAAACCCATGGCCTGCTTCACCTTATCCGCGTTCGTTGGCACCGGATAATTCACCATCGCGTGTATTTTTGCTGGGTCCGTTTTTACGAACCCCCCGCCGACGATGTGCCCGAGCACGTGAGCCCCTCTCTTTAAAAATTGGCATTTTTTAGGCTCTACGGTTAAGTTCGCCTCGAGCAGGCGGTCCAACACGCGGCGCAGGCGTTCGCGGTGTTCGTCGAGCGTTTCGCTAAACACCATTAAATCATCGAGATAGATTTCTACCTCGTTTCCCTGTAAACCGCGCATCGCGAGCGACATGGCACGGGTGAATGTGATTGTCGCCTCCTTAAGGCCCATGGCCATACGATTGAATTGGAGGAGCTGATTTCCCGATTTGCCGTCGGGCGCGTAAAATGCGGTCAGGTGCGCGGATTCAGGATCCATCTCGATCTGATGGTAGCCCTGTTTTAGATCCATGACCGTGATGTAATTCGCGGAAGCAAGATTTTCTAATATGTCACTCATGAATGGGAGAGGGTGACAGCTTCCCTCGGTCTCCTCATTTAATCGCCGAAAATCAGTTACTAACCGAAACCGCTTGTTCCCCTGAGCGTCAGGTTTCTTCGGAACAATCCATAGCGCCGAGGAGTAATTGGAATTTGACGGCTCTACAATTCCCTGCTCGCGTAGCTTCTCTAGCTCTATTGCCATCTGCTCTTTTATCGCGGGCGGGAATCGAAAGCGGCCGCAATGTATTGGCTTGTTTGATTTTAATACAATCTTGTGTCTTAATAATTGCGTCGCGGCTAGTGGTTCGCCGTCGAGTCCGAACACTCCTGCGTATTCGTCCACGACTTCGCGAATATAATCTTTTTCTTCGTCGTTACAACCGTCGAGATCCGCGAGTTCCATAATTTTCGTGACTCTGTCGCGTCTCGCCGCGTCGTCGCGCTGTAGCTTGTCGTTTCGAGATTTTACCTCCTTGTATTTTTCGCAGCTACCGCCGAACGTTCTCCTTAAGTTCGCGGTGGGCCCAGTGATCTCCTCGTCCACTCCGTCCCCATCGGCTCGGGCTTGGGGATCCGACTCGGTGGCCTCGCACTCTATAAGTTCCACCGTTGGAACCGGGATTGTAACCGCGTCGTTACCCGTGTTCATACACACCGCGTAAGTACGGCCGCCTCTATTTTCGGCGATAAAATTTCCGAACAAACGGTCAGAGTGCAGGTCCATTAGTGGTACCATGCCCACGCTCGCGTCTTTATCTTGCACGTGCGCGCTTATGACCATTTTCACGCGCGGCGGTATCGCTACGCTCTCTATCGCGTCGAACGGGCCTTTTGTGCCCTTGACTTCGAGATACCTCGCGTTGGTGAACAAATTGCATTCCAACGCCTCCATCGCGTCGATACCTAGGATACCGTCGGTATCTATCGGAAAATCATCTGGGGTGACATGCATTTCGCATAACACCCCGTGCAAAAACACGGTCGCGACGCCCAGCGTTTGTTCTTTGCCCGCTGTCACGCCGCGTATTACTATTTTTCTATCGCGGTTAAACGGGTAGCACGTTGCTAGCTTTCCTACTTTTATCGTAGAAATATCGGCGCCCGAATCCACGTAAAGTTTACATTTTCCCTCCTTGAACTGCTGGGAGTTCAGCGTAACTATTGGCGGCTGCCTTCCCGCAGTCAAAAATTTTATACTCGCACCGGTCTCTTTTTCACCCGACGCATTTTTTTTGCTCGCGAGATCTTGAGAATTTTCTGATTCCGGCGTTATAATTTTTGCATCGATAACCCGTATTGCTAAGTTGTCCGCAGCGGAACGCTGACGCGCGCACTCCTCCCCCTCCCTATTAGCGGGAGGTGATTCTATGTGCGACTCCGAATTCTTAGGATTCAGAGTTTTCGCTTTGGCTGTGGGCTCGACTGAAACCAGTGGCTTCTCAAGTGAATTGCCGCTTGACTCCGATATTTCGAGGGCTCGCACCTTATCTACTAACTTATCTACCTTATTGTTATTGTCAGAAGGACGCCCGTCGTTTGGGGATCGCGGCGAGCGCCTTTCTAGTTTTTTGCGTTGTTATTGCCATTGCTAGGGCTCTGGCCGCCGGCGGATTTTGTTTCGCCGTTTCCGGCGCTGTTACCGCTGCCACCGCCCGAGTTGCCTTGGCCTTGATTTTCATTCTGGCCTTTGCCGCCTCGACCTTTGCCACCGCGATAATTCTTATTGTTACCCGGAAATCTGCCCTGCGCGTCTCTTTCGCCACGGGGGTTTTTGATCTTTTTATTTTGTATGTTATTTGCGATCGTGCGGTACGTACTTAGGGTGTGCCCACGCTTGTCGCAGTACGGGCAGTGATCGTTGTTATCACCGCTTGCTTGCGTTTGCGTATTCGCTGCATTTTCGCTACCACGGTTCTGCGCATTTGCGGGACTTATCTCCTCCGCGGTCGTGAGGCGTACCTGCGCTGATTGTTTTGGCGGCGGCGCTATGCTCACAATACCCGTTCTGGAGCTTCGTTTAGCTTCATGCTCCATTGCTTTCGTGAAGGCCTCTTGCCACGTTTTCGGGTTTGAGCGACCGGTCAGGTGGTCCAACGGAGCGCGTAAGCCGTACAAGAATTGATCTAATATTTCGCTATTCGCCTGACGGGTGCGCGAGTCTCTGTCTGCTTGGCTCAGATTCGGAGCCGATTGAATAATCGTGAGCAGACGGTTATAGAGTTTTTCCACGCGGAAGCCGTACGATCCTATGCTCTCCGTTGCGCCCTGCTCGATCACTCTCAGCTCTGCGTTGATTTGCTCCGCGACACCGATATTCGCGTAGTGGAATGTAAGGTCGCGCAAGAGCAACTCCACCGACGAATATGTCGCGGTTCTCGCTCTGAACCCGTCGGTGGCCTTGTCCCTGAGTCGATTCGCGATGTGCCTCAGTAAGCATCTTTCGTAGGCCGGCCCGAACATTGCCAAAACGTCTTGTATGGCCGTCACAAAACCAGTCAGCGAATTCGGATCGCCCTCGAGATACGGTATCAAATTCAAGGCTTGTGTAAACTGGGTGAACCTACACGGTACTGAAGAACCGTCCGGATTCGCGTGATCCCAATAATTAGCCGGTGGCTGGGCTCGATTGACCGGCACTAGCGCCATAGTTTGGCTCGGCGATATTGGCGGAATATATTGGCACGGGGGCGGCGATGGTGGGGGTGAGGGTGAAGGTGGGGGCCCCTGTTGGGGTAGCTCGCTCCGATGCATTTGCCGCTGCTCGCGCTCTACCCCCTTACGGCGATCACGGCTGCCGCTTTGCTGTCGGCGGCCACGCTTTCCGCGGCTATCGCTTCGCTCGCGCCGTCGCCTGCTATCGCGGCTATCGTCGCGCCCCATATAGCACCCAACACTCTGGGAATATTGCTGGAATGTTGCTTTGGTAAGTAAAGTAGGATCAATTATATTGCGGGATGGTTACGTAACCAGCTGGCCACGGTCAGGCAACATTGCTGCGAAGTCGAATGTCCGTTTTAATATTACATCGATTCGATCGGTATTTCGGACCCATCCGTGGAAAGTAATATTACAGTAATATTGTAGGAAGCTTATTCAACATTCCCAGAACATTATATAATATATTATATACTTTTTATCGATTTTTTCGAAAAATTTTCTTCCCTATTGAAATAATACAGCAATGTTATGGTAACATTGCACAACGTTATCACAACATTACTGGAATATAATATCTTACAAAGGGATCAAAGAAAAATGGTTAAAAAAAATTTCTCCGGTCGGGATTTGAACCCAACTCCTTTCGCTCAGTAGACTCGCTCGTTATCCACTGAGCTATTGTTTTGTTGTTGTCATTCAAGTTAATGTGTAGGTTAAAATGAAAGATAAACGAGGGCCTTTAAAATATAACCTAGGTTCAAAATTATTTGGCAACAACAAAACAATAGCTCAGTGGATAACGAGCGAGTCTACTGAGCGAAAGGAGTTGGGTTCAAATCCCGACCGGAGAAATTTTTTTTAACCATTTTTCTTTGATCCCTTTGTAAGATATTATATTCCAGTAATGTTGTGATAACGTTGTGCAATGTTGCCATAACATTGCTGTATTATTTCAATAGGGAAGAAAATTTTTCGAAAAAATCGATAAAAAGTATATAATATATTATATAATGTTCTGGGAATGTTGAATAAGCTTACTACAATATTACTGTAATATTACTTTCCACGGATGGGTATGGAATACCGATCGAATTGATGTAATATTAAAACGGACATTCGACTTCGCAGCAATGTTGCCTGACCGTGGCCAGCTGGTTACGTAACCTTCCCGCAACATAATTGATCCTACTTTACTTACCAAAGCAACATTCCAGCAATATTCCCAGAGTGTTGGGTGCTATATGGGGCCTTTCGCGACGATTATCTCTGTCGCCGCTGCTTCGCCTGCGTTGGCCGTCTTGGCCACCCTCGCGTCCCTCGCGCCCTGACCGGCGATTTTCTCGGTGGTCGTCGTTTCGTCCTTCACGCCGACTCTCCTCAGCTGCCGTCGCGCCTTTCGCGCTGTTCGCGCCGACTCTCTCGGCTGCCGTTGCGTCTTTCCCGGCGGTTTTCTCGGCTACTGCCGCCTCTCTCGCGCCGTTCGCGACGACTTTCTCGGCTGCCGTCGTATCTGTCGCGCCGTTCGCGACGACTTTCCCGGCTGCCGTCTCGTCTCTCGCGCCGTTCGCGACGACTATCCCGACTGCTGTCGCGCCCGTCGCGCTGCTCGTGGCGGCTTTCCCGGCTATCGTCACGTCTGCCACGCTGCCAATGCTGCATGCGGCGCGGCCGTCTGTGGCCCATGGGCGTATAGTACGTGCTTACCGAGGTGAGGCTTCTGTCCGAGTCATATAACGAGTTGACAAAACTGCTATCACCGTCGCTATCGTCGGGGTCGCTGCTCGGCTCCCCGTCCGAGCCGCCCGGCCGCGTTTGTCTGCCCCTTTGGGGTATTATGTTCGGCTTCCCCTGCTGGCGGTCGATTCTGGGGCTCCTTACAGAGCTTGTCGCGAGACCGCCGCTCGCGTTCGCGCGTGCGTTTGTGCCAGTCGCTAGTGTTGGCGTTCTGGCCGCTCGCGGGCGTTCGTCGCTTCCCATATTCATGCACATGATATTAACAATCTCCTCTTGAGTGCGGTTCGCCAGGAGCCGCGCTATTAATTTCATGGTCTCGGGGTCCGCGCTCTCCGCACTCGTGAAAAGCGTCTCGTTCGGTTCCTTATCTCCCCGATCATGCGAATCGGTTTTTGCCGTCGCGGTCGGTTGATTATCCGTCGCTCCGCAGCTGCGGCCCAGGTCACGTATTTGTGCCGCGAATTGCCTCTCGTCGAACGATCGCGCCTCGGAACTCACTGAAGCGGCCGCCTTTACGTTGGCGATATTTTTTATTTCTAGCAGGTTACCGACGCCTGCCATGCAACGCTCGCTAATTTCTAGTCGCTCGGTTGTTTTGAACGGCTTCGCGAGCTGCCCCCAAATACCGTTCGGTTGCTTCGTCCCTATGCCTAGCTTCCCGATGCGGTGGCGCAATTCGGCGATGTCTGGCGGATCGTCGCCGGCCGTTTCGCCATTATTCGCACCGGCGCCCCTCCACGATGCCGGCGGGTCTATGAGGTCCACAGCTTTTGCCGAATTTCGGCTCTCATCGATGGAAAATCCCATGAACTCGCCCTCGCGCGGCGCGTCGCCGTGCCTCGCTAGAAGGTTTTCCCGCGTTTCTTTCCAGCCGTCGGCCATTCGCGTGTCTCTTTTTCGGCTCTCGCTGGAGGGGACCGACTGCACACTTTCCTGACTCAGTGTGCGCCGCAATCGTCGCTGCGTGTCCGGCGACAGTCGGTTATAATTTAAAAAAATTTTGCGCGCCTGCAATAATCTTTTTTGTGTCTCGGGATCGCTCTCCGCTTTGTTGCGCTTTTCGCCGTCACCGTTGCCTCGCTGGGAGCGCGACCTCGTTATGCTCTTCGCTGCTTTCATTAGCTTGATTCGCGTCATTTGCGCGGAAGTTCGCGTGAAACGTTTCGGTTTCTATGGGTTCTATAATCGCGAATACCGAATAAAAGGTGAAGGTAACTAATTCGCGAATGCCAAGCCGAGTGAACAATCCAAGCGTACTTACAAAGCGATGACGATGCTGGAAGCTCGCATGATGGTGATGGCTGGAACGGTAGGGCGGTATTGGCTGCTGCGGTGCTGACTGCTGCGACGGTGGGTGTGGCTGGTCCTGCTGCTGTGACGTCCCCAGCGGTATGGTCCCTGGGATGTCCCTCGGTGGCTCAGGCGAGCTTGGTTGGCTGAGGTCGGCTTTGCGGACTTCGCACGCTCGCCGGCGATTGCAAAGGTTAGCTCTCGCTCAGACGTTGCTGAGCGGGGCACGTGTTGTTGTGTGAACTCGCTGCTGGCGATGCTCGTCTTTATGGTTTGTGTCTTGTGGCCTCCTGTTATGTTGTCCCTTTTTCTTTCTATTTATTTTATGATTGACACCAGCTGAAGACTAGTCCACAAGCACTGCACTATTCACTTATTACGGTTCACACGGGAGCGGTGATGTATCGTCCGATGCTCCGCTTATTAAAAATGTTTTTGAGCTCGGAAAGAGAGAGAAAAAATAAATTTTTCCGAGCCTCGGCGACCCGAGCTTTTTGATTCACTAACCGGGAAAAATTCACCAAGCCTCACAGTTGATTTGCTGCCTCGGATGTTCGAGTCCCATTCGGCGCAGCTGGTAGCGTGCGTCCACGTGGCAGCCGGGTTGAGAATTCCGTTATCCCGGTGAAAGTAATTGGATAAAGAAAAGAGGAGAAAAAGATGCTGGTTTTTTCCTCTAAACTTTCGGTGAAATTTCCTTGGACAGTCTGCGTGGCCAAGTCCCCCAAGGGATGCCAGATATAATGTAGGAAGGGTGCTGCTTGGATGCAGAAGTCCGGTGTTAGGAGAGAAAGTCCTTTATTGCGTTAAGAGAAAGCTCCGCTCGGTTCGGTAGTCGCCGGTGATCTGCCCGCGGAGCCGTGATGCGCCAGATCTTAGGCCGCGGTCTCAAGCACAAAGTACAAGCTTGCACTTTGTGCGTGAGAGCGCTCCGGCATTCGCGCTCCCGCGCGAGATGCTACCTCGGCACCGCCGGCGGTCACCTCAGCCTAAGGCTCGTACGTGACACCCTTATGGAATGTGCAGATATTTATGCTTAAATAATGTGTAGATATTTATGCAGAGATATCTGCAGAGAATCCAATAGATTGATTTGCAGGATCCTAGTGTTAATAATGACGTTATAATAACTTTATAAAATGATGTCATTCAATGACGTTATGGGTGATGCTTCAAATTGGAACTTTTATGACGTTATTTTATAACGTCATATTTTATCATTTCATTTTTTTATTTATTTAAATATTAATAATTATAATCGTTAAAATCTTGCTATTGTAACATTCGAGCTTGTGGCTATAAATAAAAATAAGTAAATTAAAGAAAAAAACTTTTAAAAAAGTCCCCCGAACGAGGATCGAACTCGAAACCTTTGGCTTTGTAGTCTCAGACTGTACCACTAAGCCATGAACATTTGTTATTGCTGCTACGTAAATCTCATATGGCTATATTTTAAAACTTATATTAGTCCGGGAGTCCTAGGATTTTACCAGGAAGTTCGTGCAAGAGTTTATTTTATAGCTGAAATATGTTGGTAGCCACTTACTGAAAATAGCCCTAAAGTCTCGAATTCGGACCCGATCGGGAACATTGTTATTATACCAAATGCATTTTTTTTTCTTGATTAACTTTTTTGTTACTCAATTTATGCAAAAACAGGTAGGGGCAAAAGTTGATTAGCATTGAATTTTCTATAAGAAACATATATTTCGAAATGCAAAATTAATGTTTTTCTCGGCTAAATTGTTAAATAAAAAAATTTTTTTTTCAATTTTCACATTGCCATGGTTTTTGTGAAATATGATCTTTATTTATCGGATTAGCCCTCAAAGATGACTTTAAGTACAGACAACGTAAAAATTGAAGCCCGATCTCGATATCTTAAAATGGCGTCTTGTTGCAAAATTATTTGGCCGAAAAGTTTAAATTGATGTCCAATTCGATCCAGGAACGATAATTGAATCAAACTATGTTTAATCGACAGCTTACGACGTAATTAACAAACGGTAAAAATAAATTTTCTTAATATTAATATTTAGCAACATTTCTAATAAAAATTTTTTTTATTTCGGTCAATTTTGGAGTGAGAGAATCCCGGCAAAATGCATCTTGAAGTACATAAAAAACCATGAATTTTCATATAAATTTTGTTAAGATCGGATCAATAGGAGCCCAGATACAAAAATTTTTTCAACCGACGATTACGCCGAAACTACTTGATATTTCAAGTTGAAAAGAATCTTTTTTGGCTACATACACAATCTTTGTACGCATGCATTGTACTGCTATAATCATAAAAATATTTAAATTTATCATATAAAGGTTGGGTATCGTAATATATGCCATTAAAGGTTGTGTATGCAGTCAAAAAAGATTCATTTTCAGAAGAATTGGTAATTTACGGTATTTGCGTTGTGCCTATGATAACTTAATTAGTATGACGTTAAAGCTGAGAAAAAAACTCGTTAAATGAAAAAAAATTTATTGCAATAGTAGCTTTGGTTACCGAGATAATCAAATTGCAACTAAGGTGTATGAATTCTGTTCGCCGCCGCGCGGCTTTCCCCCCACCACCGCGCCGCTCGGCCGGAGCAACGGCGCGGCCGCGCGCGCTCAGTTCATATGTTTCGTCGGTCGTTTTAGACGAACTAAAGCATGTAGAGCTATTGGGTAAAATGTAATCATTTAGAGTATGATTTCAGCAAGCACTGTACCAAATTTCAACTTGAAATATCAAGTAGTTTCGGCGTAATCGTCGGTTGAAAAAATTTGTGTATCTCGGCTCCTATTGGTCCGATCTTAACAAAATTTATATGAAAATTCATGGTATTTATGTACTTCAAGGTGCATTTTGCCGCGATTCTCTCACTCCAAAATTGACCGATCTACAAATTAATGAAAGTAGCCAGAAAAAGCAAAAAAACATGATTTCATCAACTTTGACCCTCTGTAACTCGAAGATACTTGATGCAAAAAATCTGAAAAAATTCAGGGATACTCATGTGTCTCTTAGGAACATTTTAAAAATTTTTTTCGATAGGGTCAAAAAATCGACCGCTCGATTTGTCAGAGAACCACCCATATATATGTAAAATTTACTAAAGATCAACCAAAAAAATAATGTTATTTGTTACTCTTACAAACTGGTCTCTGAAAAATATAAGTATTATACAAACGTAACGTCATTTTACAGACTATAAAAAATCAATCATTTTAAATATTTTACTAATCCCTAAAATGAGGTCATTTTCATATAACACTTATTTATCGGAGTTCCTCTTATCAAAATAATGTGCACATATTTATGCAGACATCTCTGCAGGAATCTGTACAGGGCTCTATAGAGTAATCTGTAGGAGGTCCAAATTCTCTGCAGAAGCAATTACAATGCAGAAATCTCTGCAGCAATCTGTGCAGTAAGCCCTGCAAAAAATTCTACAAAAATTACTGCAGAAGCATTGACATTATTCCTCTGCAGAGTCAAACTCGTCGCAGGCTGACTCGGCAGCACGTGCAAATACTAGGAAGCGCCGACTCGTAAATACACATATGGGCTGATGACGCGCCAAATACGATCCCTGTATGTGAGATCAATACAGTATGTATATACTGGTGGTGCGTGTAGTTGTAAGCGTGATGAAAGGTTCTTCTTAACCTTCAACACAAAACTACACGTGAAACAAATTGCTCGATTTAAAACAATGCTGGAATACATATAATTGTACGTTTTAAAATAAATCTCGGTTCGAATGGATCCTTCGAGCCGAGAAAATATTTATTTAAAACAAAAATTGCAAACCGGTGAAATTTAATTAATTTGAATTTTAAAGCTTGAATAAATTTAAGCTTGAATAAAGTTTAATTGTATATAATTAACTTGACTGATTTAAACAGATCAGAAGAACGTAACTTTGTTTCTGCTACTCCAAGATCAAGAGCTGGGGATCTCCGAGCATCATCCCGATGATTGTATTTTCCCAGAAATAGATGAAACTGGATGTGATTGTATTGTGACGTCACGTGGTCACAAATATGAAATAGGTAAAAGCTCGAATTACTAACGTTAGTAGTTGAATTAAAAATTAAAATTTGTACGTACGTAATGAATTTTAAAGAAATTCTTAAAGCATGCTTTTCAGTCCCAAGTTATATTGTCAACCGGTATATACATTGTTGTGTATGTTGTTGCTGCTGCACTGTGTGTACTGAAAATTTTACAGACCAATCATGGGTCAGGCAAGTAATCATACTCATTTGATTGATGTTCCTCACTTGAGTGTGCTTAATTAAAACTGCCTTAAATTATTGTTGAGAAATTTATTTTGATTGTTGTTCGTCAAATAAATGACTCATTTGTTAATAATATTTCTAGATAATTCTACTTTATCACCATCCATGCTGGAGTCTCTGAAAAGAGAAATAGAAAGAGCTCGAGTTGAAGATGAAGCCATGGAGGCCGAGTCCGTTTCTGGTCGACAGGAAACGCTTCAACGAATCAGAAGAAATTGACAGCGACGTGGCCAAAAACTCCTAGTTTAATAAGTCCGAGAAAGCTAGAAGCATAGAGCCTGGTGCATCCGCTCTAAAAACATTGGAGGCTAAGTTCGATTCTCGGTTACAAGGTAAACCTACTCCAATCGTAAAATCACAAAAGGTGGTAAATTTAAATTTGGGACTGAATAAAGGCTGTCAGAAGGGGAAATTTTTTAAGTCCGAGTTTGAATCAAAAATTTATTTGCATGCTGGAAAAGTTAATGAATCAGAATTTCTTAAAAATTCTGATTTCATGAACTCTAGTTATTCTGGAGTTAAGTGTCACTTGAATCCTAAAAGGATTGAACTGTCACCAATTGTAAGCTCTTATAAACCAAATCCATTTTCAGAGTTAATGGAACGTCTGGCAGTGGCAGAAGCTACGCTTAGTAAATTCGACGACAAAATTGATCATGAATGCAATAAAGTGTATCATGATATGGTCGAAGAATTTGCTAGTTGCAGACGTTATGTGACTGAGAAGGTAGAATCGATTGATGGCCATGTTAGACGATGGGTTGAAGATGAGGAGTGGGAAAGGAATCAATTCGAAATTGATAAACCAGCTGGATTTAAAAAGGATGGACCCACTCAATCTGAGGACCCACCAGCTCGATTAAATAAGGAGTTATCAGTTAAAAATGCTGAAAAACCTGTAAGTAAAGAACATCTGTCCGAATTGATACGAGCTAAAATAGAAAAAGCTGGATTGCATCGAGATACCGGAAGTGTCACTGATAAAATAAAAATTGAATTAACAAACTCTCAAACTTCTCTCCATAGAGACTATAAACTCACTACAAGCTTGAATATAGATTCATTTATAGATTTCCTTAAATCTGAACTGACTGTTGCAGATGTATTGTATGTAATTGATTCGAATGTTACACCTCGTAATGTCGACGAATCAAAATTTGAAAAAGATAAAGTCAGAGTTAGAGATCTTATTATTAATAGAATAGATATAACATATTATGATAAAGTTTCTAATATAAAAGATCCAAAGGATTTATTAAATGAAATTAAAAGAATTAAAGAAAATGAAATCAATTTATCTACTGCAAGTTTGAGAAAACAGCTCCATAACATTAAATACAGACCGAATAAAGAAAAAGCTTCCGCATTTTGGGATAAGTTCGATAATATAGTTCGATTATATAATAAATTGCCCGATACTCCACCTTTGTCCGATGTAGAAATTCGTGATGCATTTTTTGAAGCTATCGCAAACTGTTGTCAGTAAGTCAATTAAAGGACTATATTATACAGCAAGGAAGCAGGAAACAGCTCAAGAAATATCAGCTGGAGGAACAATCCATGGCCAAAAGTTCGAATCAGCTGGAGTAAAAACATACCATGTGCAAAATCCCAAGGCGCACTGTTTCAATTGCGGAAATAAAGGGCATCGAAGCGAGGATTGCACAAGGCCTGGGAAAATGTGCTTCAACTGTAAGAGGTATGCTAGACATGTTCGAGCAGACTGTCCCTATAAGGGAGAACAGCTGGAGAAGATTCTACAGGAAAATGAGAATCAATGAAGGTATGAAAACTCATTTTCTTTCCGGGGTAGCAAACGCGGAACTTATCGTCGCGGTGGTAAACGTAGTAGCGCGGATGCACCTAGAGGCGAAAATGCTAAGAGATTTAAGTTCGATAAAGACTCAAAGCGTGGAAATTCGCGAGGAAAGAAAGGTCAAAACAAGCCTAATGAAAAGAATAAGGCAAACTCGGGTAAGTGTGAAGCTCTCTATGCGAACATGTCCGATGTTATAGAATCTAGCGAAAATCAATTGATCAGATTTCTTGCAGATTCTGGTGCTACAGAACACATGACCAACTCAAAATTGATTTTTAGAACATTTGATAGTACAAAACAGCTCAATATAAAATGCGCAAATGACAATGATGCTGCAATTATGAAATCGGAGGGAGTTGGTTGTGTTTCTGGTCACATGAGTAGTAATGACGTTTTATTCTTGAATAATGTAATTTATGCAAAATCATTGTCAGAAAATCTATTATCACTAAGAAAATTTGTTGATAAAGGCTTGAGTATTTATCTTGACAATAAGCGAATTGATATCTTTGACCCAAAAACAAACACTGTCTTTGTTTCTGGAATTTATGACAAACCGTTTTGGGTAATAAAATTGGAAACGGATAAAATCAATGAAACGGAAATTCCTTTAAAATCTCGTACAAGTAAAGTAATCGCCTACATTTCAACAAGGCGTCGGGAATATCCGAACAAAGCGGTTACATGTACTAAACAAAATAAGCTTGAGGAGAAAATGAATGTTGATAATACGGAAAAACACGATCAGTCTAAGCTCGAAAAGAAAATTGTTGACAAAGTTGGAACTTCTCAGCTAGAACATAATAATACTGATCAATCCGTTAATCAAACACTTAATGAACCGATTTCATGATTTCATCAGAGAGATAGAAAAATTTGCAATGTAAATAAGTCTGATGATTTTGAAAACATAAATCATGACTTCGATGCGGGTAGTAGAGTTAATGAATTGAATACCAATAAAGCTATGTTATGGCATGTCAGATTTGGACATGCATCGTTAAAATATTTAAAAGAATTTCAAAGAAAATTTCCTGATATTCAAGACATTAAATTCGATGATTCTATACTGGATTATGAAGCATGTATTGTTTCAAAATTTAATAAATTACCATTCAGCTCGACTAGACAAAGAGCGAGTGAACCACTCCAAATTATTCATGCAGATACAATGGGTCCCATTAGTCCTACGTCGCATCCCAAGAGATACAAATTTATATCTGTATTTATAGACGATTATTCTCGTTTGGCAATGGCATATCCCATGAAACATAAGACCGAAACCGGAAACTGTTTGGAGTTGTTTATAAAAAGCTCGAGGAATTTACTTGGAAAAGATTCCAAATCCTGTTACCTTAGATGCGATCAAGGAACAAAATTTACAAGTGGATATACGTTGGAAGTTCTGGATAGATTTGGAGCTGAGTTGCAACTTGCCAGCCCTGATACACCAGAACATAATGGTGTAGCCGAAAGGTTCAATCAGACTATCCAGAATAAAAACGAGATCTCTTATGTATGATACTCGATTGCCTGAGAATATGTGGGATCTAGCTCTGAATGCAGCCGTGTATTTCTATAATAGGACACCTTACAGCTCGAAAGATATGGTACCTCCTCTACAAAAGTTCGAAGCTAAATTCAAACTAAATTTAAATCAATTAAAACGCTTTGGAAGTATTGCGTATATTAAGGTACAAAGAAAAACAGGGCCTAAGTTCGATCAGCTGGGAAAAAGGGTAGTCTTGATCGGATATAAACCGACTGGATACTTGTTTTTGAAGCCGGAAGAAGGCAAATACTACGAAAGTAGAGATGATCGATTAAACGAAAAAATTGTCTTTGGTGATAAATACAACAAAAACAGTATCAAGGACTGGAATAACACACTGGAGGCAGTAACCAATGAAACAGGAATAAATAAGGTTGATGAAGACAAAACTGTTCCGATCTCTGAAACGGAGGGAGAGAAACGGAAACGAGGACGTCCAAGAAAGCAGATTGAAATCAAGCCTTCAACTCAGTCAAACATGGTCGAATCTGAACTCACACAGCTGGAATATAATGAAATAAATGTTATAATCGCTAGAACACAAGGTGATCCAATTTCATACAGAGAAGCTATGAGCTCTGAAAATAAGTTCGAATGGCAAAAAGCCATAAAAAGTGAGTTGGAATCCATGAAGTAAAATGAAGTTTGGGAAATTGTTGATAAACCTCTAATAAAAGGAGGAGAAAAACCAAACATCATTGACTCAAGGTGGGTGCTAAAAGCAAAAGTTGGATTAAACAATGAAACCAAATACAAAGCTCGATTAGTTATAAGAGGTTTCAAAGATCGAAGTAACAACAACCTGACTGAAACATATGCCTAGACTGGCACTCATTAGATCAGTGTTAGTTATAGTCAACAAGTTTGATTTTGAAATATGACAGCTGGATGTTAAAACTGCTTTTCTGAATGGAAAAATAGATTGTGAAGTCTATATGGAAATTCCTGAGGAAATTGACTGCTCAACAGAAATCAGAAATAAGAAAGTCTGCAAAATTCAACCAGCTCTGTATGGATTAAAAATCAGTCCGAAGAAATGGTATTAAAAATTCACTGAAACAGCAGTCAAGCTGGGACTACAGGCACATAATTCTGAGCCATGTCTTTTCACTTGGCGACAAGGAAAGAATCAACTAATATTATTGGTTTATGTCGATGACATACTTATAGCCAGTAATGACAAAAGTAAGCTGGAAGAAATGTCTAAACTGTTTAAGCTGGAGTTTGAAATGTCTGATCTCGGAGAACCTAAGAGCTTCTTGGGTATTGAGATAAATCGTGACAGAGAAAATCACGTCATGAATCTAACGCTGGAAAAGTATATCGATAAAATGTTAAAGAGGTTTGGATACAGTGAAGCACACCCACAAAGAACTCCTATGGTCACATCACAAGTGATAAATCGTCAGAAAAGAGAAAGAGAGGAAGACGATAATCAGCTCGAGGAAAAATCTGGTAATTTAAATACCAGATATAGGAAAATTGTGGGTTCACTATTGTATCTCGCAAATACTGTACGTCCTGAAATAGCTTACGCTGTAAATGTTCTGAGCAGACATCAGATCAAACCAACTAAGCTGGAATGGTTAATGATTCAAAGAATCTGTAGATTTCCAAAACTACAAAAATATATATGTATGGCGAAAACATAGATTTTCAATACATTTTCACACAACATTCTATATATACATACACATTTAGTACGATATTTATATTGTATATATATACACTGTTTCCATGTATACACACATCTATATCTCCATAATGACAATGATAAAAATGTATATTGAATTCAGTACCCTTGTATAAGCCATCTTCAAATCTCGTGCATATAATGAACTTCTCTATTTTATTAGTAGCTGTTAGTGATGGAGAGCCACGCTCGAATATTTGCTCGGCGTACCCTCGGTATTTGCAGCCAACTACGCCTCTTCGAAACGTATGTATTGTACGTGAAAACCCAAAGTCTTTCTAATAGTTCCACGAACCTAGTTGTCAAAAACGCATTAACGCTATTCCGGAAAATTGTAAACTTTGCTCCAATAGAAACCTTTAAACCTTTGCAAACTCCACCCTCGTTCCTCTAGACCAATCATTTAAATTATTGAGCCTTTCGAGAGAAGGGATATGGATGGAAGGGGATGCTCCCATCTTACCAAAATTGGTACAACATGTCAGATAGAATTTAACACTCGCCGCGTGCGGATCTCTCTCACCCGAGAGAGCAAATATTCCTTGTACACTCGTCGCCGATCCGTAAATTATCAAAGTTAAATAAACGAAACTTCCAAGCATTAACAACACAGTGTCGTTATTTCCATGCATGACGCATCTTAACAACCCTATTATGTTTCTTTTATATATTATTCACATACATATGGTGCGCGTGCGTGACAATAATAATATTTTCAGATCAATATTCATATATATCATGTGTTGCGTACGAAAAATTGAAAAATTTGTCAAAAGAATGAAAATTTTTGGTATTTGCATTGACTTTACAGCAATGTTATAAACATAGCATAAAAGTTTAGGAAAAACATGTTAAATGGGAAAAAATGGTTAAAATAGCTGCTTTGGTTGCAGAGTAAATCAGTTTACAATTAAGGTTCCGAAAAATCTGTGCGGCGCCGCCCGGCCGAAGTAGTTGCGCGGCCGCGCGCGCTGATTTCGCTTGGTTCAGCAGTTGTTCTAGATGATCGAGGTCATCTACAGCTGGTGGGAAAACTGCTATCATTTAGAGTAATATTTGAATGCGCAGTGTATCAAATTTAAATTAAAAATATCAAATAGCTCGTGATGACCGCTGCGTTGGCTCAGATGAGCTTTGTAGGCTCAGTTGAGCTTTGTTACGGGAGATGTGTCCGTGTTTCCCGTTAACAATATGTTGGATGGCTGAGACTCTCGTTGTATGTTCATTTTTTTGTGCGATTGAGCCCTGCTATGTATTTATCCAAGGGCCTCACGGTCTTGTGAGTACGCTGTCAGCTAGCGCGGTCGCAGACTTGTGTTTTTTTCTCCTTTGCCGAAGTGTAGCAGCGCGAGAAAAATTTTATATTGTCACACAGAATTCTACTTTTGCAGTTATCTGTGCTGCAGGGCCCCACTTCGGGATGCCAGTTGTTACGGGTGAGAGGTGTGAAGTGAAGATGAACCCAGAGACAGAGGCAGAAGTTGGCTGACTGGTCTTTATAGGGTTGGAGGAGCTCCTGTAGGTGTTCCGGTCGCTGGATGACTCGGTAGTGGAGTGATTAAGTAAGTCATCGAGCTTTAACTCATAGACCCGCCTGTCTGTTCCAAAAGTGCATCGCATGCCAATTCCAATGATGTCTGAATTTCCATTCTATATGCAGAAGCTAGCGCATTTAAGTCCGCAGCAGATGTAAATTCATGCACTTTTACTCCATCACGTCACCTAACCCAAAACCAACCACTTCGATGGCAAACGTATCGAAAACCGAGACCCTATGCAATTATCTTTGAACTCAGAAAAGTATATGTTCGTGTCAAAAATTTTCGAAGAATCCTCCCGATCGAGTGCTAATCTATTTATGTCACGAGAATGCAGTAAAGAGGTATGTAGTTCGCATCGCCTCTAGTCTCCCTTCGGTGCCGATGTTTATAGTTCGCGCGCAATTATCGAATACCGGCGTGCCTATGCGTAACGGCAGTGCGTGTTCGAGCTTCAATCGAGACGGACGTATTGTGTACAGTGCTCCACAAAGTTCGAGATAGCTTGTGTTTTTCCGTGAGTGCGCGAACCCGTCCGTAAAGTGCTCGCGAATCAGTGCTCTGTAGATTATGTTTTTCAGAGCCTGGGATCTCCCAATGCTGACCGCACTGTGCAATGCGGAGGACGACCGATACCTTCATTCCCCGGGAGCTAGAGGGGTCCTCATAGTCTCAGACAGTTTCTCCGAGGACCTACGATGCGACTTCTACATGTCGGTGAGTAACCTCTTAACTTTTGCGTATAGCTTCGTTGTAAGTTACATTTGACATACACGGATTTTTTTTGTGTGTAGGAGTTCTGTCGGGCTGGTTATATCCGGGCCATATACAATGCCAGGGCGCCTCCTATTCTGTGACGTTGTCGAAACTGTTAATAATCCCTGTTTTCCCGTTTGAGACACTTTATATTGTCTGCACACGTCGCACTCTCGCACAAAATTATATACATCATGATACACCCCCTTCCAATAGTAATCACGCGCGATTCTGTCATACGTTTTCTCCACCCCTAGGTGCCCCGTTGTCGGCGTGCAGTGAGCTCTCTCAGCACTCGTTCGCGATGCTCCACTGGTACTACCAGCCGCCAACCTTCGTCCCTATCTACTATCGGATCTAACATCGGCTCATTTCTGAACCTATACAACCGTCCGTCCACTACTCGCCAATTTGCATACTTTTATATACTTACACACAGTTTTATATACTCCTCGTCTTTAATCATGCCAAAATCGCAACTGCTCCTTCGTCCGACTCGTTCGCGCGCGATAACGCATCCGGCAGGTGATTCAACGCACCTTTACGGTATATGACCTCGAAATCCCATTGCTGGAGCTTGAGAGCCCATCGCGCTAAACGCCCTGTCGGATCTCGCAAGTTTCTCAACCATTTTAGCGCCGCATGATCCGTAATAACGCGGAATCTATAACCCTCGAGATATGGATGAAGCTTCTTGATCGCCCAGACTACAGCGAGCGCCTCCGTCTCCGTGACAGTGTAGTTTTTCTCTGCAGGAGTAAGCGTCCGGCTTGCGTATAAAATCGGGTGCGTCCTCTCCCTCCTGAGCTAAAACGGCGGCGATCGCGTACGTAAAATATTTAAATATTTTCATATTAAATATTTTTATATTTAAATATTTAAATATTTTTTTTTATTTATTTATTTATTTTTTTTTAATTTTTTTATTTTTTTATTTTTTTATTTTTTTTATTTTTTTATTTTTTTTATTTTTTTATTTTTTTATTTTTTTTTTACGTAAAATATATATATATTTTTTTTTATTTATTTTTTTTTTTATATTTTAGTCTGGACGCGTAAGTACAGGAGCCTCCGTCAAAGCTCTTTTAAGTGTCTCGAACGACTCTTGCTGCTCCTCTCCCCAAACCCATCGATTTTTAAATTTTTCTTTCAACAGCTTATTCGACGGTCCCTTGAGATCTGAGTCTCGATCGATAAACGGCTTTCGCGGCCCCGTATACGCAACTCCCGGCACATGCATTTTGTCGGCTGTCGGCGGCGGTAAATAACGAACGTCAAGATCCTTCTTCCGCTCGCAGATCTTTCCATATCGTTCGATATCGTCCAACGATTCGATTATTTTGTCACCGAAAGCCTCCCTGTACTTCGGATGTAGCTTACGATACGCGAGTTCGACTTGCTCCTCGCGCGCCGGCGGAAACCGGAATCGAGAGATAATATACTTAAAGCTAGCTAAATAACTTGATATTTTCTCCCCCTCGGCCTGTGTATGGCGCTGAAGATCCTCCATCAAATAATCGCGATCGTATACGCGCATAAACTGGTCTCTAAATCTCCGACAGAATTCTTTCCAAGTGCGCATCTCCGTCCGCGCAGTACGATACCAGCGCGAGGCCTTCTTCGTAAGGCAGCACGGGATTGCAGCTAGCAGAGCTGCGTCCGAGATTTCCGACCCGTCGCAACACTCTTTTACCTGTTCCAGGAACTCTTCAGAATCCTTCGCTTTATCCTCACCCGCGAATTTACTCAATCCCCAACTCTTGAGGATTTTAACAGCTTGAAGCTTTTCACTCCCTCTCGTTCCGGCAAACGACTCTCTCTCCCAACTAACGCGTCGCGCATCGTCCTCTAACGCTCTCGACGACCTATCGCTCTCTTCTCCCCGCGCGCGAAGTCTTCGGTCACACGCGTGCCGCTTATTCTCGCTAACTCTCGCCTCGCGTTTTGACGGCCTCTCAACTGGGGGTCTCACGGTATTTTCCCTCTCCTCTCGCGCTATCTGTGGCACTGGGTGAAGCGAACTTCCGGCACCGACTCGCTTTTTCGGCATCGTCTCGCCAAAATAAGCTCTCGTTTGCGCACGAGGCCTGATATCCTCGGGCACCTCGGAGTCACTTTCCTCGGACGAACTCGCTAATGCTCGGTTCGAAAAATTAAGTCTGCGCGCGCCTAATGGACTTTCGATCGACTCCCTGTACCTATGCTGCTGCGGCGCAGGTGTAGGATATGCGCTCAGCGAAGGACGGAGGTATTCGCTTTCCTCTGACATTCTCCCTCCCAGCTCCTGTCTATCGTCCTCCGGGTAATCCGACGGTCCCGCAATCGTCGAGGCTCTATGAATCTCATTGGGATCTCCGGCCGGGGTGAAGTATCGCGCTGAGCTACCGAACGGCGTTTGCTTAATCGGCACCTCGGGCGTGACGAAGGAACGGACCGGCACACGAGGCTCCTTCGATAGCTGCGGCTTCCGCCCTGTGGAGGCGGCGGATCGAATTGGTGGCTGACTTAGCCTCCTGACACTCTGCTCTCCTTGCAGAGCCATGGACTCGTGCGGCCTACTCGCGGAATACTCCGTTCGACCGAGCTGCGCAGCTGGCGCTCTGAGCTCAAACACTCTTGGGAGCTCGTGAGGTATCTCTGCTTGGCCCGCAGAACGCGAAGCATCCTCCCTACTCGTTACGAATCTCGCGGCTTCCGGCCCACTAAGCTGAATTCCGCGCTTAATCATCTCCGCCGTGTAGTATGTATATTCCGCATCCGACTGTTCGTACTGCGACAGCGACTGTCGCACTGAGACGCGCGGTACCCCGTTCGGCATGAAGTATCCTCTCGTCGCCGGCTCTGTGAACGCTCCGACAACCGATACGCTAGTTGACCCTGCGCTGCACGCGGTCGTTGTGATTACGCTAGTCGAAGGCGCGGTGGTCACCGGAGTGCTAACGTTGACGATTATATCGTACAAAATTCGCGGGTTGCGCGGATTCGCATGAACTTCGGCTACTGCCTGAAACGGCTGAGGTGAGCTCCTCTCACTCGAGCTAGAACGACTCCCGTAATTCGGCTGTACACCCTGTTCGCCGTCCGCGATTCTCTGCGACTCGCCGTCCGTCTCGACTGCGCTATGCCTAGGCGAGAGGCGCCGAGCGAAGTCATCTTCGTACCACGGCACTTCTAATTCCGGTTGCATCTCGTGCAAGCAGGCTCGCGTTAGTCGATCGCGCAGTACTGACAACGTCTCCGCAATATTGAGGCGCCGCTCCTGCAACTCTGCGATCAGCTCCTCGAAAGCTAACCTTCCGACCTCTAACTTCACGTTTCTAAATTCTCGCACCTTCATTATATCGCGCATCTAACGCTCCGGCTCCGTCAACTCGCCGAAATTATTCCTCCGCATGGCTCGCAATATAAATATATATAAAGCTAAATGCGATAGTCGCACGGAAATATGTATATATATATATATATATATTTAAGTATACGCCGCGCGTGCACTAGCACGCCCGCCAACACTCACCGTATTTTTCCTCTGAAAAATAAGAAAGAATAAATACGCGCAATCGCACACACCGCTCACACCGCTGCTGTCTCCTGTATCAGCCTCGCTGCTTCGCCGCTGTAAGGAAAAGTAAACACACGCGCGCTCACACACACAAATATATACACCATACGCTCCTCGCCTCACCGCGGCTTCCGACGAACAAAGGCATACTCAAAAATATTCCGAACTGTTCCCGCTAGAGCCCTAGGTTGGGCGCCATTTGTGACGTTGTCGAAACTGCTCGGAGGAGCTTTCCTCCGGCCCAGTTATCCCGACGACTACGCACTATTATTTCTAATTATCCGATCTCGGAGGAGGTCAGCAAGGAACACCCGATTCGGGATGGATCAGGCTGCTCGGGATATTTTTAATTAAGACACACTCTTTGAATATGACAAATCATTTATTCCTCAGAAATTCGGCAACACACAATGAGTAGACGCTCCCAGTCTCTTAATCCGCACGCGCTCGCATTCACTCTATTTCTCTCTCTCTCTCGCTCGTGCACTCCCGCTCTATCCAGTCAGCTACGCGCCTCCCGGCTTTTCCTCCGGCTCTCGCTATAGCCGAGGACTCGTTCGACTGCGCGTCGCTCGTTCTCTCCCCCACTCTCGCTCTCTCTCTCACACACTATTCGTACTCGTACACGCGCGCTCGTCTCTCCGTCGACTCGCTTCTTGTCCCCTTCTCCGGCTCCCGACAGACCGCCGCGCTCGGCGATGTTCGAGGAATCGCACGCGGACCGGCCGCGGCCGCGTGGCCCGATGTCAGGCACAAAGGCGCGAATTCCCGCGTCTGTCCTCCGCAAACGCGGGCAAACGCGATATGCGAGGCCTAAGCGTCGTCTCTCTTCACGCACAATATCTCGCGCACGTTCTCATACACACAAGTTCCCTCGTCTTTCCGTCGATCACTTTCCGTCTCGAATGCACGCGATTCTTTCTCACTCTCGAGCTCGCGGCTCGTCTCTCTCTCTTTCTCGCTATCTCAATATTCACTCTCTCTCTCGCTCTCAACTTCTCGGCCGCACGCTCTCGCACGCTTCTTCGCTCTCACACACTACCGCGACGCTTCCGTCCTTTTCCCAAGTACAAACCCGGTAAGCGAACTTACAATATCTCGCGCTGTCCGGCGGGAAGCTCTCGACGACTGCACCGGCGCGTACTCCGTTGTCCGACCTCTCGGCGACTTCCCCTCCTCGACGTGGTAGACCCCAACCTCGGCCTTCTCGTCCCTCGGAATGGTTCTGTCCTCGCAGTGGTCGATCCTCCGGCACCTCCGGCTCCTCGTCGCTGGTTCTCGCTCGTCCTGGCTCGTCACTGTGTTCTCGTACACCGTCTGCCTCTTCACACGCACGCGTCGCGTTGCTTCGCAAGCACGTATCGCACAAAGGTTATGGAAAATATATCGAAGCTCGTCGCACGTCTGCACACTCTAGCGCTGGCCTGATACTGCCCTTTGTCAACGCGTGCGTCAAGTTCTTCGTCTCCCTGTAATGCCGATCAGCCAATCAACGTCCATCTTCGAATGCCCCTCTCTTCCGGCCCATCGCTGCTTGTCTTAAACTTACGCGCGCGACCGCTAAGTTCCTCCTAATTTCTCCCCCTCTCCCTAACTAGCCATCGATGTCCGGCGCTAATACGCATTTCGACAATGCTCGCTTCGCCTGTCGCAGCAAGCTTACAATTCCGTATACCGGCTCGATGCATACTATGTACACTGTACACTCTCTCTCGCACGCACTGTTGCCACTTCTTGCTCTCTTCGCTTCTCTCTTCTTTCTTCAGTTTGCATGTTGTCCTGCGGCTCGATCCGTCGTCACTCAAACACACATAAAACAATGGGCATTAATATTTGCAAAAGGCAAATATTAGTTGGCACTGGGGAGCGTCTTTCGCGCACATCAGCGACGAATTCATTCGTCGCAATTCTGAAGAGCATTCCCTTCACTCGGTGGGGGCGCCATCCTGAGGTTAACATCTATGAGGTCACCTCGGCGGAAGTTTCTGTGCTGCCTGTTTTTTGCCCGGGCCATGGAATAGTAAGTATAGCATTGGCGCCGCCGTCAACGTTGGCTGTCGACTAATGCGCCCCCTTTTTTCTTATGTGCAAATTGGCCGGCGCCGCGTTCGTACCTGTTTGTTACCTTTTAAACCTGTTTTGTTTTATTAGTGTTACCCGTCTCTCGTAGGCATTGGTTGCATCTATTTCAGTATTAAATAACATGGTAATTTTCTTCGTTCCTGGTTCGAACTTGTGTTGTTCATAGTTGATTGTGTTTGGTGTTGCAACATATTCAAATTCCCTCAAAATTGCATACATGGATATTTCATTGTCATGCAAAATATAGTAATTGATCTTCTTTGTTCGGTTGCCATATTGATGGTTCTAGAAACCGCTTCTTGTATTGGTAAATTAAATGTCGTTTGTTTCTTTAGTACGTCTCGTTTTATCGTGTATTTAGATGTGGCACCCTCTCCTAATAGTAATGGTTCTATTTCTACCGTGTCTGTGTTGTTTGTTGTGTGTGATTGTATTTGATGTTTGTATTTGTGTTTTCGTTTGGGTAGAGCCAACTTTTTCCAAATTTTTATTTTCATGGTTATGATGGTTATTATAATTATTGTTATTATTTTTGAGGTTATGCTTCCATAAAGTAGGGTATTAGTTTGGAAGTCTTTGCGTTTATGTTTGCCTATTTGATTTAATTCACTTAAAATTTCTTGTTGGGGTATTTCACTGTTGTTATTTATGGAGATGTCATTTTTATCTTCACTCTTAAATCTCTGTCCGTACTTACTCTCTTGACGTCTTTGATTTTGCAGAATGTCATGTTTATTTGCTCGCTTTCTTATGCGTATTGCTTAGTACATTTGTTACTACTTTTGATAATGATTTTTCAAAACTTTTCGAAATAAATTGATGGTTTTTTGTTGCTTCGAATAATTCTTCGAATTGTGTCGCCACTATGGGGGTATTTTTGTTAACTAAATGCATGATTTGCTTTTGGACTTTGAACAATTGGTCAATGTTCTGATTGACATGGTGAATGTCATTCTCTGTTGCTAGACCGAAAAGCGATTTGCTCGTGAATCCTATAAAACCTAGGGGTACTATACTTTTCGTCCTGATACTCGATGGGTATGTCGAGGTAGGATATTCAATATGACCTAAAGTGGTGATGGTTTCGTTAATTATTCTTCTTAACTATGCCAGAGTTTATTGTTTAATTTCTAGCAAATCAGTGCCTAGAGCATTTTTGCAATTATATTCTTCTATTACGGTGATGGATTTGTAGCATACTTCGGTGTGAGTTAGCAGTGGGTTGTGTATGCCTAGGAATTGGTCAACGTCAATGACTATGTTGACTTTCCAGTCTGCTCTAATTATTTTGATTTTGTTTGATTTTTCATAATTAATGCCAGGGTGTGGCGATATAGATTCCCGTGTACGTAGTATCTTTGAAATCAAGCTTGGTAGACTGACGGTGAAGAAGATAAATAGAACCGAGCAGTGATTCATCTGTAACACAAATGAAAACTAGTCAAAATTGTCTTCCGTCTCTGATTTTTCGGTTTTTGTGTGTAATTTTATCGATGTGTTTTCTAATTTTTTTACCATTGGGGTATTCTAATATTACGTTTTTCTTGACAACGAATTCGATGATTTTCAGTGGTTTATTTCTGTAAACATCAACTTTGCTGGTTCTCGGTTCATTTATTAAATGTGGATAGTCGCCTATTTTGCCTTTAAACTTTCTAATCGTCTTGTCATATCTCTCTTTTCATTTTATTTTATTTTGTATTTGCCTTTCGCCTGCTAATACCTTGATATCGTCTAGACAAACTATTAGGTCTTTAATGTATGCATTGTATGTACGTAGCTTTTCATCAGCTGGTATTTTTATTGGAAAACGCGTGGTTTTTCTATATAACAACTCAAAGGATGTGAAGTTTGTAGCTGCAAGAATACTTGTGTTGTACACGAAAGTGGCAAATGGTGCTAATTTGTCCCAATCATCGTATTTTTGTGAGTATAGCCTTATGAACTCTACCAGTGCAGCATGACTTCTTTCTAACCAACCATTTGTTTGTGACTGGTAGCCGAATGTTGTTAATCTATCCATTTTGAAGATTTACCACATTGTTTTCACTATACTTGACAGAAAACTTATTCCTCTGCCTGAGAGTATTGCTCTTGTTGCTCCAAATTGACAAATTAAATGCTTGTCCAGTCAGCTATGGTAGTTACATTTAGATTCTTTAGAGGTATAACGATTAAGTATTTTGTCAGGTAGCAAATGCATGGATAGCAAATGACCGCGGCTATCTCCTCCACCAGGGCTTTCCGTCCAATCGGAGCGTATCGAATGGGGGACAGCTCGTCCACGGGGTCGAGTACTTCAACAGCGTCGGCAGGCGGCTATTTGTCCGAGGAGTTCTTCCCTCAAATGTTGCTATTCATCCATCGCTCCGTCGCAATTGGTGCTGCGCGGTGTATAGTCACTCATGCTGAAATCAAACTCTATTACTAGCGGTTCATTTAGAATTATAGGACGACACAAAATTCTCTTTTTTTTCTTTTTCCCACCACGTTTTACTTACATGCACTACGTTACACACATTTGGCACTCGCGGCACTGCTAATACTACTTCTCAAGGGAGTCACTGGAATTTGGATTCGGGGTGAGAATATGGTCCGGGCCTGGTGGGATATACTTTTGTAGATTGCAAATGTGGACCTTGGTTAATTTCCGTCCCTTTCCTCCCTCTGTTTCCAATTCATATATAAGGAGGGAATTCTACGATTTTAATTGGTCCATCGTATTTACGGATGTGTTTTTCGTAACACTAAATACCCTTCAGCCAACTCGGCGAATCTCTTTTCCTTACTATACACGCGACTCTGTCTCTCCCTCTCACGGCAAATGAACTTTGCTACCAACTCGCTTAAGGCAATTAATTTTTTTAAAAATTGAAATAGAGGGAAATTAAGAAAGGCGAGAGAAGTCTTGAGCGTAGCTTGGGTGGCTGTGTTGATCGCGTGCCTCAACTAATGCAGGTGTTTGTCCCAGTCTTGATGATTCTCGGCATACATCGCGATCATCGTCTTCAGGGTTCTATTTATTCTCTTGGGGGTTGGCTTGGGAATGACACGGGAAGGTCGTTAGGTGTACTACTCCATATTCGACTAAGGCGGGGGTCAGGGACTTATTAACAAACTCCGTGCCATTGTTCATTAGGAGATATTCGGAAGTCTCCCATTGAAAGAGTATTAACTTTCAGAACGCCTGTAGCACAGCTTTCCCATCGGCTGTTCTCAACGGTTTGATCACGATCCATCTGGTGAAGAGATTTTCAAATACTAGCAGGAGTTTGTTCTGGGTTTTGCTTCGAGGGAACTCCATCATATCTGCCGCGACCACTGCCCATGGTTGTTCGACTATCAGTTTTCCCATTAGGCCCTGGGGACCTTGTTGCGATATGCATCTTGGTACATCGCAGGCCAAAAATATTCACAAGCTATGCGGTCATAGGTTTTATCGATTCCAAGGTGTCCTGCGTTAGCGGCGTCATGGGCAGCGGAGAGTACGCTTCCTCTTTCTTCTTCTGGCACTACAAGTTTCCAACCATCCTCCCCTCGCTTCAATATTGGGTCTACCTTATACTGGTACAGTTTTTCTCCCTCAACTCTCCACTCAAGAAGGATTCTCGAGGAGATCAGCATGGCGACGCAAATACCACTTATCAGTGGTTTCCCCTAGTGCAGCTATTTCAGCTTCAAACATACGCGAGAGTGCGTCGGGCACGTGATGGTTTCTCCTCGGGCGATGCTCTATCGCGAAGTCCCATTGATGTATTTCTGCAACCCACCAGGCTAGTCTCTCCGTTGGTTCTTTCAAATTTTTCAGCCATTAAAGGGCGCTGTGGTCAGTAATCACTGTAAAGCGGTATCCTTCCACATACGATCTTAGTTTCTTGATCGCCCAAATGAACCCTAGGCACTCCCTCTCCGTCATGGTATAATTTCATTCTCGTTTCGTTAATATTCAACTGACGAACACGATTGGGTACTCTCCGTCATCGAATTCTTGAGTAAGGACGGCTCCGATTGCGATGTTGCTCGCATCGCACTGTATACAGAATAACTTTGTGAAATCGGGTCTGGTTAATACCGGTGATGAGGCTAGGGCGTTTTTGATACTTTGGAAAGCTTCCTGTTGGGCCTCTCCCCAAGTCCATGCTTGCTTCTTATGGAGCAGATACGTAAGGGGTGCTTTCAAATCTGATGCGTCCTTTACGAATTTGTCGTACCAGCCAAATAGGCCCAGTAATCGTCGGATCTGAGAAGGGGTTTTGTGGGGATTACAACGCCCCGAATTACATCTCCACCAACCTTGCACCACCAAGTTTGTATGTCTCGGATCCCGAGTTTGCGAAATAGTTTTTCTCCTGTTCTCTTTACAGTGTCGTCGATTGTTGGACTCCCTCGGATCTTGCTCGTATGTTGCGAAAAATGCTGGGTATGTCGGTGGTGGTTGCTGCTGTGGTATAGGTAGTTTTGGGGGGTGTTCTTTTTGAACTGATGATTCTTTCCGCCTTCAGCGTTGTTTGGCGATCGGTGAGAGTCTGGGCGATTCTCATATAGTACAATCTTCTCTGTGAATTATTTACACTTATTTACATAATTATCCGCTCAATCTTCTTTGCTTTTACACATACACTCTCCTCTTACGCAGCTCTCATCGTATAACTCCGTTGACTTCTCCTCGCGCGCGCACCTATATTTGTTGATGCGAAGGGAGCTTGACGTCTCCGCTTCGATCCATACGGCAGTATATACGACAGCTGTGGAGCTCGGTAACCTCTACTTTATCCTCGTTCGCCTTCTCTCTCTCTCTCTCTCTCTCTCTCTCTCTCTCTCTCTCTCTCTCTGTCTCTCTCTCTTTCTATCTCTCTCTCTCGCTCTCGTACGAATGTACGCGCATACTCCGCCGCTCTCATACACGTACGGAGCTCGCAGTTCGTTGCGCCGTGGTAGCTGCGACGGTCCTTCTTCTCGCGCTCTCCCAGGCTCATCATCAGTGCGGCTCCGGCCAGCGCTCGGCAACGGTTTTTGTTCCTCCTGTAAGCACCCGAGGTATAAGTATTTTGTTTATTGCTTTCTCGGTCTCAGGGGTCTGCAGGGGAGTACTTTTGTACGACTGATTCTCCGTCGCAGTTCATATCTTTTTAATAACTGCTTTTGTGATTTGGCTATTAATTTTTGGAGACCTTCCATTACTTCGTTCATATGTTTGGTACCATAATGGGCGTTTAATTCATCTAAGCAAAATATCATTTCTTTTGTTTGTTTTTCTTCATCAGAAAAATGAGTTACAGCAATGTCATAATCTCTGTTGAATTCTGGTTCTGATGGGTGTGATTTTCAAATCTTGCTATACTTTCTTCTAATTTTCTGCTGGCTCCTTCAACTTCTTGTCGTGATAGTGTTCTAACATTTGATGTAGCTATTATGGATTCATCTTCAAACGATTTGTTTGTGTCATGTTTAGTTTTTACAGCACTAATAATTTTTCTTTTTTTTCTTGGTTTTAACCCTGTCATAACCCCTTAAATTTGACGACATTAAAATTATTGATAAAGAATTGAACAAATAGGGAGACTGTGCGGTGAGCGTGTGGTATGCGGGTTACAGCATGCAAGAAGAGGTAGCACACAGTTTCGCGCTCTCTTATATAGCCAACATGTGTACGGTAGTGATTGGCTGGCGGAGCGGAGCGGCACATCCCAGTGGGAGGACTGGGAGTCCGAGTTGCTAGGCAACGCTGCGGCCATACTACGTCACTCTGATATAGTGATGGAAGGAGAGTTCGAACTTGCTGCGCCAGCACTCGGCCTTGCCGCATGGTAAGAAACGATTGCCACCTCCTAGAATCGTATGTTTGCCGCTTACTGTCGATTTGCGCATTGATCTCTGCATGTAGCATAATATTAACGTTTATGTAAAATAGTTTTAGCTTGTGTATGTGTTTTCTGGATATAAAGAGCAACGTGCGCTTAGATTGAACTTAGTCGATCGTTGATCTCCGCCGATGTCGCGTGAACACCTGGCGGCACCGGTAGTGGGGGTTGTTGTGTTGGTCATTGTCTACGTAAGGATAACATTAAATATTGTAAATTTGTATTATAATTTTTAGTTATTTGATTTGAGAAAATTGTTGATTTAGCTTGCTGACCGGTTAAATATGAATTGCCGGCATGGTTTTTAGAGTAATTATAATTTTATATCAATTAAGGTAAATTATTGTGGTTTTTGTTGTTAATTATTTATTGTAATTTTATTCTTATATTGTGTAATTTGTTGGATTTAGCCCTGAAGAGGGGACGTAACGGCTCGAAACGTAGGCGTGAATAAAGTTATCTTGTTGGCTCCAAGAGATGCATCATAATTATTCTTCAACCATTCTGAAATTCGAGCGATAAATTCACTTTTCACAACTACTTACAGGTTATACGACTTATCGTGTCAAGTAGTGGTCCTAACTAAGCTGTGAGTTCTAGTCACTTTCGCCAGATTTATTGACGGTCCTTACCAGAGTAATGGCTTTCGTCTTCAGGCCCACGTAGCCAAATTTTACAATAATGGAAATTTAGCTTGTCTATACTCACTGTTGGCAATACTCATCGAGACTACTCAACTTTCTAGGGTTGAGCCCTCGTAACTGAATATGAGAAGATGATGTATAAGTCAGTCAAATACTCCCCGTATTTACTAACCCAGCGAGACTACCCAAACGACTACTCGCACATTCACTCTGCAAAAGGCCCGGAGCAGCGCATATTCGGGGCTTACAAAACCTCAGACATGGCATACTTAATTCAACCGATCAAGGATACAAACTACCAATAACTACGTGCCACCCGAAGTAATGTTTCCTCACTCTCGGATCAGTAGGTCGCAAGGAGTGCTGATGCGCAAGTCAGCAACTCACTCGCCGCGCGTTATCGATGTCGCGATCGACTAAGCATATTGCAGCAATCAGCCGTCGCCGAATGCTCTCATGTTTATTGCTGTAGCTGAATGTTCGATTTAAAATTTCATACTCTGTTAAATAATTAATAGACCTGGCACGTTATAGGAGAATCGTATGACATGTTTGAATCGCTTATTATTCTTCCTCTCAATTTCTTTTGTACACTTTCCCGCACAATTTTTTTGTGTTTGCAAGGGTACCTGTATTGTTCTGTATTCATGGGTACGTTATCTTCTAGATGTAGGTTGTGTTCTAATCTAATTTAATCGAATCTAACCATGTCTGTACATGGTAGCTTATCTCTGGGCAACAGAAATCTGTCTAAATCATCGTCAATTATTCGATCAACTATTTGTTTTTACTTCAATATTGAGACTAGCCAGAGTTACCTCGCTCGCTATTGCTCGCTCGGTTTTGAGTGTTGTTTAGTTTTTAATTTAAAAATTAGTAAATAAATGGTCATTAAACAAATCAATTAGAAATCAATATCTATCATTAAATTAGTTCAACAAATACTTGTGTATATATATTATATTTGAAATTATCTGAACTCAACTTCTTATTGAACTTTAATTTAACTTTTTTTAATTTTATTAACTTTAATTTAACTTTAATTAATTTTTATAATAAATTGTATGTAATTTTTTTGAATCTTTATTATTTGAAAATTTCCGCACTCATCTGGAAACTACATATTTTTAAAGCATATCTGGACCTGCCACAGTACTCTCCAATGCCCAAACACAAAGAATTGTATTCCTTAATTTAAAAAAAATGTAGTTAATGATGATGAAAATATACGTATCTGATAAACTGAGTGTCATTGATATTATTGTTATGCGTGTATTACTTTTATACAAGTAGATTGTTGCACTTCAAACTTTTTCCAGATGTTAGTTCTAACACAATTACACATACCGGAGTAGAGGTTTCATTGAGTTTTAGTCCATTTCAAACAATAACGTTATAAAGTTGTTAACATTGAGTTCCGACGTGGATGCGTTTATCTTTTTATCAGCAGTATATACGACTACAATTTCAGAGTTCAGATTAGGCATTATACTACAAAGCAAATGAGTTGGCAACAGTTATAAGGATGTTATATAATAATTTAAAATTAAATTTCAATTATAAAGTGACTTAAAGCGTGAAAATTTTAAATTTTATTATTTAAATTGTATATATGAATATTTAAATGTATATATGTTTAAATATTATTTGTTTTAATATATATATATATATATATATATATATATATATGTATAAAAATTTTAATTTTATTAAAATTTTTATACATTTCAAAATTTTCCATTAATTTTGATTTTATTTCATTTATTTTATTTCTATTTTTACAACAGATTAATAAATCATCTACGAAAACTAGTATATATATTGAATCTCTGCTTGCATTATTTACATATAAACAATAATCATGTTTGCTTCTCACGAAATTTAATTTTTCGATGTACTTATGAAAACAATTATACCAAGCTCTTGGGCTTTCTCGTAAACCATATAATGCTTTTTGCAATTTACAGAATTTGTTATTTCCTACTTCATAGCCTTCTGGTTGATTTACATAAACCTCTGATATTACTTCACCGTTCAGAAAAGCTGTTTCTACATCCATTTGATCAATAAACAAATCATTTTTACAACAATATGATAATAATATTTTAAGTGTTTGCATTTTTCCTACGGGTGAGTAAACGTTTTCTATATGTTCTCGTTGTTGAAAGCCGCGAACTACCAATCTGGCTTTATAGGTATTATCGTTTTTTCGTCTAAATACCCATTTGACATCAATGATTTTTTTGTTTAATGGCTTCTCTACTAATTTCCAAGTTTTATTTTTCTTTAAACTTTCGATTTCTGAATTCATTGCAATTTTCCACTGTTTTGATTCGCTCGAATTTATCGCCTCCTCGAATTTATGAGGTACATTTGCATCGATGTTATTAATATAAATAAAATGCGCTATAGGATCACCGTATCTATTTACAGGACTTTTCTTTCTTTTTGACCTTCTCGGTTCTTTCAAATTAATTTCGTTTTCATTTTCACTATTTATATCATTTTCATTGATTTCTGTAATTAAATTATCTCTACTTTTCTCGAGAGAAGAAGTAGGGATAAATAAATTTTTGTTTGTGTTGCTGACAACACTATCATATTCTTCTGAATCGCTTTCAGAATTTTCCGATTCACAACTTTCATGCTTTTCATCTGATTCGTTAAGACAAATTATTTTTGTGTCTTCTTCGACAACCTGTACATGTCTCGTGTTAATAACTTTGTTATTTACTAAAACTCTGTAACCGTTTTCTGTATAACCTACTAATATTCCTACTGTTGCCTTGTCATCCCATTTACTTTGTCTTTTGACCTCTGGGATTCGGACAAAAACTTTACTACCATAAATTTTCAAATGATTAACGTTTGGCTTTGTGCCAAAGAATATTTCGTAAGGAGTTTTATTTTCTACAGTGTTTGCTATAGTGCGGTTTTTCAAGTAAGCTACCGTTTTAATAATTTCAGGCCAATATCGCCTATTTATATTTGCTTCTCTTTGTAAGCATCTGCCTATGTCCATTGCTGATCTATTGTATCTTTCCGCTACACCATTCAATTCATGCGTGTACGATGGACATGGTAATAATTCTATTCCCTTATACTTAATAAAATTGTAAATCTCCTTATTCAAATATTCTTTGCCATTATCGCACTGTATTTTCTTAACCCTTTTGTTAAACTTATTTTCAACTAAATTTACAAATTCTATAAAACAACTTGCAGTTTCAGACTTATGTTTAATACAAAATATTCGCGTGCATTTACTGTAATCATCGACAAAAGTTAAGAAATATTTTTCTCCACCATAACCAGTCGTTTGATGCGGTCCATTTAAATCAGTATGAATTAATTCTAAAATTTCAGAAGTTTTTGTTCGATTATTTTGAAATGGTACATTTGCCATTTTACTTTGAATGCAATTTGCACATTTCATATCAGTGTTTTCAATTTTATCTGGCAATCCCTCAACTAATTTTTCTTTAACTAATTTATTTAAGTATTGAAAATTAACATGACCTAATGCTCTGTGCCATTTTTCTTTCGCGGTTATTTTTACTGCATTTATACATTTTTCTTTCTGTTCATTCACTAGAAAACCTTTTATATAATATAAATTATTTACTTTATTTGCAACTATAATTAATTCTCTATTATTGTTATAAATTTTCGCGCTATCATTTCTAGCTACTATCGTATTACTTGCAGTTATTTTTGAAAAACTTAATATGTTCTGCTTTATGTCTTTTGCAAAATAAACATTTTTTAGATTTACATATTTTTTACTATAATAATTTTCAAAATAAATTTGTATATTTCCTACTTTTGTAGCTTTGAGCGTTTTACCGTTAGGTAATTTGACATCTATCGGTTTTTTCAAAATAACAGACTTTTCAAAACAATTATCATCGCGTACAATGTGATCGGTACAACCGCTGTCTAATAACCAAAAGATTTTCTTTCGATTTTCGCTACCGTTACAATCACTTTCTAAATTTACCTTATTTGTCTCTGGTGTATATACTTGCGTTGACGCTTGCTGTTGTCCAGTCCAACAGTCTTTTTGCGCGTGGCCATATTTTCCGCAATTATAGCAATTTCTCTTTATTTTCGTGTTGAAAGTGCTTACATTGCTTTTGCTATCACTTTTGTTATTGTCTATGTTATGTAAATTTTTTTCTTTTATTTTCGATTTAACATAATCGACCGTATGTTGTTCTTTGGGTATCACATCAAGAAAATCACCAATATAACTGTAAGTTGATGGTAGTGCTCGAAGTAAATAGTTTATCTTTTCTGCTTCTGTTATCTTACCGCCAGCACTTTTAAAATCATTTACGGCTTTTTCGAAGTCTACGAAAAATTCTTCGATTTCTCTATAACTTTTAAGTTTGATTTCTTCTATTTTATTTCTTCGCAACATTTGTAAGGCTGTTGACTGTGTTATATACATTTTGTCAAACCTTTTTATCATCTCACACGCTGTTATGCATTCACTTACATATTCAAGCTGCTTATCTGAGATAGCACTTGTTATAATTGCACGTGCTTTGAGATCTTTTTTCTTCCAATCAGCTTCTGTGTCTGAGGCAATTCTTTCTCTTTTTATTTGCTCTTGACATTCTTTATATTCAAGCAAGATCATTAATCTTGTTTTCCAACTGGTATAATTTATACCGTCAAAAATTGGTATAATTATATCTTCAACTTTTGCTTGAGCCATTTCGTATTCACTTATTTTTGTGTAAATTTCGTTTCTCAAAACACAAACTTCTTTGGTTATTTTTATAACTTTTCTCAAAATTGTTTTTCTAATTTTTTCACTTAGTATTTCCTTATTTTCTTCGATCATTAATTATTTGTGCAAATTCATAAAATTTTTCATGTGCTCTATCACGTCACTTAAACACGTTTTATGTGTGCCGACCGTAATCTCTTCGCATCACACTTTTTTCTTCAATTTTTCACTTATATTTCTTTTTGAACTCTTCTTAGTTCAATTATTTTTCACTGGAACACTTTTGTATTTTCCACGTGGCTCTCACACCTCACTAGCACATTTTAATATGTCTTAGTGCACTTTTTTTAAAAAAAAGTCACAGTACGGCATAAAAAATTTCCAACCACGCTCTGCTACCATGTTGGAGTGGTGGAAAATTAGTGAGGTTGTTTTTAATAATAAGTAACTTTATTACAATGTGTGATGTGTCGTCGGACACGACTGTCTCCTTCCGAGACTTACAAGCGAGAGAGAGAATGAGCGCGAGTACAGTATATGCGAGCGCTCTTCTCTATAGTGTGTATCTATATATGTGTGTTTACATACTCGCGTATTCGCGTTTTCGGAGTCGCGCTTGTCTCGATGTACAAAATCATATGTATACAAGAGATGGCGCGACCAGTATTAATTCATAGAACAACAAGCAAAGAGTATAATATCTATACAATATTCAACAAAAAGAAAATAAACGTATTGTGGAATCAAATGCACATTTCAAAAAATGGCTTTTAAATGTAGGAGATGGAATATTCGCAAATAATTTTGAAAAAGAAAATGAATTAATAAGTATACCCGAAGAAATGTTATCAAAAGGAAATATCATTAAAGAAATATACGGTACAATAATTTAACCAAGTAATGATGAATATTATGAAAATATTATATTGGCACCAAAAAACTCAGACGTTCTAGAAATAAATAATAAAATTTTAACACTTATCAAAGAAAAGGAACAGATGTTTTTAAGCTGCGATTCAGCCGAAGATTCTAATAATGAAGATTTAAACTCATTTTTACCAACAGAATTTTTAAACTCCTTAACTCCTAATGGCTTACCACCGCATAAACTTATATTAAAGAACGGAGCTGTAGTCATGTTATTACGAAATTTAAATTTAAACGACGGACTTTGCAATGGCACAAGATTAATTATAAAACAAATGAATAAATATACCATTTTAGCGGAAATAATTACTGAAAAAAAAACTGGTTCAAACGTTATATTACCAAGAATATCTGTAACTCCACCTGTAGAAGATATACCGTTTTCAATGACCAGAAGACAATTTCCAATTAGACTTGCACACGCAATGACAATTAATAAAGCTCAAGGACAGTCATTCAAAAAAGTTGGTATATATCTACCGTCTTCTGTATTTTCTCATGGTCAATTATATGTTGCTTTATCCAGAACAACGCATCCAGAACATTTGAGACTTGATATAAATAGAAATGTCAATTTCAAAAACGAAACAAAAAATACAAAAGATAATAAAGTTTATACAAAAATGTATTTAGATGAGTGTGTATACAATATCTAGTATGATTTTATCCCTCGGTAGTTTGTTATAATTCTTTTGTTGTTATTATCGATCCCTCCGAGGCAATGGTTTTAAACCCTTTCAAAACCATTGCCTCGGAGGGATCGATAATAATAACAAAAGAATTATTTATACAAAAAACATTGTGTATCAAGAAATTTTATAATTTAATAAAAACTGAATGTTGTTAATAAAATAATGAAAAATTAACAAAGCAGTAGCTAAGATTAAGCAAAGCGGCAGCTTCTACATTATCAAAAAAAAAACATCGCTAACTCAATATTAGCAAAATTCATAGAATTACAGTAAAAGCGCCGCTTAATCAATATGAGCAAAACTCATGAATTTCAAAGAGAGCGCCGCTAAATCAATTTTGGTGAAATTCATAGAATTATAAAGAGAGCGCCGCTTAATCAAGAGGCAGCTTCAAGTATATTGGTAAAATTTATAAAATGCCAAGAATAGCGCCTCTGAAAAAGCGGCAGCTATGATTAGAACACAATAAGCTACAAAATTAAGCACTGATTCACTAATATGAAGTTTTTTTATAGATTAATAATTGGTAAGGTAGAATTGTAATATTATACACATATATACATTTATATGTATATATATATTTTTTTAATATGTTACATTAGTTACGTAAAGTATATAAATATTTTTAAAGTGTTTCCACACTTAATAATTGACAAGGTAAAATTTTTAATAAAATATCAACACAGTATTAACAATATGTACACAGTGTATACATGGAAATGATACACAAAACTATAACATACAAAGTTATAATTTCAACTTTTTAACTTTTTCTAGAATTGGGTACAATGAAGGAGAATTGTGGCTGGAATGAAGGAAAATGAATATCAACCATTAAATTTCTTCAGCAAATAAATGCGTATATCATTTTATGTGAAAAATGAATTCAGCAAATATAAGGTGTTTGTACGGTTAATAATTTGTAAGGTAAATTTTAAACTTTATTCTATGGAATTATGTAGTAATTGTACATGTGTAAATTTAAATTTAAATATTTTAATACTATTTTCAGATAGAAAGAATTAACAAAGCATTATCAATACTTACACAGTATATAAATGAAATTTAAACAAATTAGTTATAAATCAATATCTATAATTAAATTTATTCAACAAATACATGTGTATATATGTTCTATGTGAACTTAACTTCTTGTATTTAAACTTTGTTTCACAATGTAAAGAAAGAAAATAAATCTATAACACAATGTACGCTATAAACAAATGTTTTCATTTGACAACAATCTTCACCAAGAACCTTAATTGATTATATCCATTAACACTTGATAATAATTTTATGTGTGCATCAAAATAATTAATTTTTACGAGTGATGGGCCTGTTTTACCAGTTAAGTGTCACTAGGTCAGTTTCACATTAATATAATGTAAGATTAAAATGATCTTTCTGAAGAATTTATCGATCTTCCCGAGGCAGTGGGTAAGGGAGGTGAAATAATATAGATCATCCTTCCTTTTTTCGACGTTTCGGCAAACATTGTCACCCTCATCAGGAAACTGTGTTTATTCAAAAAAAAAACTTTAGATATGAAATAAAATTTTTTACAAGACAAATTTATCGTGAGACTTACATATAGAACAGCTACGTTTTGTGTACATTTTGAAAATCCTTTATATAATCCTTTATATCCTTTATATTCCAACTGAGAAATAAAAGTGAACGTTAGACCTATGTAATGTACAGGCACATACAAATCCCGTTTGACGTCACTTGTAAACAAACCACTTGAACGTCTGCGATAATTTTCGCAGTATAAAAGCTTGGACTATCAGCTACTTCCTTACTTCCGAAACTGTAGTCGATTAAATCACAATAATAGTGTTTTCAAATCGGCTCCTCTTCCTCGGTCCGTAATCGACCAAGGAAAGGATTTTCAAAATGTACACAAAACGTAGCTGCTCTGTGTAAGTGTCACGATAAATTTGTCTTGTAAAAAATTTTTATTTTATATCTAAAAGTTTTTTTTTTAATAAATAGTGACATTTCCTGATGAAGGCGACAATGTTCGCCGAAACGTCGAAAAAAGGAAGGATGATCTAAATTATTTCACCTCACTTACCCACTGCCTCGGGAAGATCGATAAATTCTTCACAAAGATCATTTCACAAACTACCGAGGGATAGAATCAAAAATAGACATAGACTATTCACATATATAATATTAAAAGTTTTTTATTTATACATTAAAAAAACCGAACTCAATTATTTCCACACCATCTTTATAGTGGTTTCCCCTGTGGGCCTAATTCACTTAAGTTTTTTTAAATGTTTTTTTTAGGTAGATGTGGTGGTGGTGTGGAAATAAAAGAGTATTTAACCTGCACGTTACGCATAATTCTAACTTTTCCTACCTTGCACTTCTCCTCTATCCTCTTAATCAGCTTCTTCAAAATGACCTAAAATTGTTTCAAATTTACTTATTTTTTAAATTAATAAAAATATAGTAAAATTTTTTCTTAGGTTTGATAGATTTTCTTAAGATCTTACAGAAAAAAAACAGTGCAAAAAAATGCATTATTTCTATTTACCTTAAAAGTGGTACAAAAACATATGAACAATTATATCAATTACGTTTAAATAGCAATATAATAACATAGATATAAATTACGTCTAAACATAATCAAACTTAAAATTTAAGGCTAAGGGGGTAACCCTCTAGTATATATATAGATTTAATATGCTACATATGATTATTATTTTTACCCAAACGGTATTAACAATGTATTAAGAGTATGCATTGACACAATTAAGAATATAAATGAATATAGTAATACATACGTAATAGCTCTCTATTTTAATTTATGAAATTGTGATTATAATTTTCAGAAATCTTATCTTTCTTATCTTTCTTACATTATATTAAAGTGAAACTGACCTAGTTACACTTAACTGATAAAACAGGCCCATCACTCGTAAAAATTAATTATTTTCATGGATCTCTTTTCACACGCAACCCTCCAACTCAGAGAGAGAGAAAGAGAGTGATAGAGAGAGTGAGAGAGAGAGAGAGAAAAAGAGAGAGCGAGAGAGAGAGAGAGTGAGAGAGAGAGAGGAAGTTTACATTGTATATATTCTCTTCCCTGTCTCTTCTTCTTTTATCATAGAGCAACTAGCTCTCGCAAATCTATCTTTTTCGAGCGCCATAGAACCCAGTGCCGGGGGGTAAAGGCAAATTTCGTGCGGCTAAATAACAGTGTTTTTCGCAATAGATTAACTATTGGAAGGTCTGGTTTCGTACCATTCCCTTCTAATAGTTAAATTCTATTCAAATATAATCCACGGTTCGGTCGGTAATTAAATAGATCGAAACGAGCGGAGAACCATCAGGCAAAGGCCGTTTGGTTTTCTCCGTTTCGCTCAAAAATGCTAAAGTTTCGCCTTTTAGGAAGAATCGTAGCCGCGTTCTGCCAATAGGTTTACCCGAGTTCTCTTCCTCGCAGTTAATTTCTACTAAGTTTAAATTTCGTCAAGCCAAGCTCCGAGCTAATATTTCTGTGGAGGTACGCTCAAACGTTGACAAGTTGATAAGTACTGTCGGTGATTTTAAAAATTTTCAATTACCGACATAACAGTAGCGTTATCGTGTTTAGGTATATGTTCGAGTGTGTGCAAAAGTGTATGACTAGTATTTACTAAATGCAAAACTATGATTAAAATCAAAAGCGATAGTGCCAGTAATTTTTCAATGTGTAAAAATTAAAACGACTATGGGTGCTTGAGCATATAAAAAAATTAGTGTGGATATAAATTGAGCTATAATTTTGGCTCTGGTATACGTGTTATAAATGCCAATTGTAAATGCTAATTCAAAGTGATTGCATGCTCTTAGCCAAGCGTTTCTATGTTTGATTTTTCGACTATGAAACAGGATTTTGGAGGATAATACGCTTGATTTTATGTTTAAGTGTACTGTGAAGATTGCAATTTAATTTAACGCAGTCCAGGATCTGGTTCTTATTTCACACAGCCTGCTGCCACGAGACTGCACTTAAGTCCTTGTCTAGGAGGCAGTTCGTGAACTTCAATTTTTGAAAACTTAGCAATATTATGACGTTTATTGCACTTCGAGACCTAGTTCTTGTGTCACACAACTGGCAGTCCGAGAGATTCAATGATTCAATGTGTGTGATATGCAATAAACTATTATATTATGATTGAAGTAACTGCGTATTTTCATTCAAAGTTTTGTGGTCCTCCTTTTACGCAAAGTGGATTGTACCACGGTGGGGAAATCGAAAAATCAGAGTGAAGTTGAACTTTTAAAATTACGTTGATTTCAGAGTTATAGCTGAGAGTTGTAACTGAGGTTTGATAGGGACTCAAGTTTTTTTTTTATTTTGTAGCACGACTCATCAAAGTGTTTATCTGGAAAGACAAAATAAATTGAAAGGTATTTAGTGGGACTGATTTTGAAATATTGGTCACCTATGCTCCTCTCTTTTTGTTTTTGATGCGCAACTGATTTTGAACCAGTGATTTTAGTAAACGGTGTTTATTTGATGGAACGAGTAACAATATTTTGTTTTTTGGATTTTCAACAATTGAGTGCATAAGTTCTTCTAACCGATAAAAAAATTGAAATTGTCAATGGTAAGATAAATTTTGCGCTTGAGATTTAATTTTCTTTTTTGCAATTGTTATAATTGTGTAGTACCAAGAGTTTCTTTTACATAGTACTAACGAATAAGAAAATTATGAGCGAGCCAAAAGAGTGGCTGTGTAAGTTGCAGCATTCGCGATTGACTTTTATGTATCTTTGTGCACTTTTGCATGGCGCTTATCAAACAACTCTTAGAGACTTAGCTGGATGTTTATATTATTATAATGTATTATAATAAATTTAGGCAAATCAGAATTTTGTTATAATTTTGTAAATATTTTAACTAATTCAAAATTAACATTGTTATTGAGGGGGTTATGAGATAACGGGCATTGCGATATAACAGATTACATCAATAATATTAAGAATAATAATAGTAATATCAATTATCAATATATAAATATAATTTCTAAAACTAATAATTATAATACCAATGTGAGGTCCCACGATTGATTTATTAATTATCTGATTTCATCATGTATAGCGTATAACTAGTTGGAGTGTGTGTGAGTACTCTGACGGTAGATATATTGCAATATATCAGCCTCGTGCGCTGGTTGAGCAATAGACCGGGATTCGGGCGTTTTAAGATCAACTCAGAATTCTCATATGTGTTGTCGCGTATACATCTTTTATAATCCTTCTTTTGGTGGCGCGTGTTGATTGGCCGCGAATATCCCCACAATTTAATTATTCAGTTACTGCCTTGATCGGGGGTCGAGTCTTTATAAACCCTCGACTCGATCAGCGCAGCGCCTTTCACGACAAGACCAGGTACCGGTGTGCGTCTAACCTCGTCACTACGACTTGCCGCTGAAGACTAGCCGTCTACTTGGAGTTATTGTAGAAGAATTTACAGGAGATCGTAAGAGGGTATCAAGGTACTACCTGTATCCTATCGGGGGCCTAGAAATCTACCGAACTCATACCGAAAGCGTTGGACTTAAACAAGCGAACGAAACTAGACTACAACAGTAAATTGTATGAGTGGATGACCCTTTTGTAAAATTTGAAATCTCTGTCTGGATGCTAAATAAAAGATAACAAAGAATAAAATAATAATTTAGATGAATAATTCATTACTACTAACTTAGACGCCCTTCCATTACTAACCATACCCTTCAATACAAAAAATAAAGACTAGTGATAAGCAGAGAGACCAGGACGCGTCCGCATACTTTGTTAGCCAAATCTGTATTGCCATCAGCACCGTGTCCGCAGATTCCATAACGGGTCCGCACGTTAGTACAGCGTGTCCGCACTTTAGAGCAGAGTGTCCAAACTTCTCATAAGCGTCTACATTTATCGCCAGAAGCAACTACAATTGTCGCCAGAAGCGTTCACAGACCAGATCGTGTCTTTATATCAAAGACGAGTTCGCATTTTAGCGTGTCCGCATTTTAGAGCGCGTCCGCATTTCTGATAAGCGCATCCGTAGAATTGGCAGAGTCCATATAACCGGACTTAGAGTTTAACAATTATAATTGCAATAAAAGATCGCGATCAAAGATAGTCTCCTAAATAAAATAAATTATTTGTTCGAACCCTGGCGGTTCGAATAAGTCTAATTCGGCCCTTACACCAACAATAACATAAAAATGATAGCTGATCAAAATTGTTTATTTAAATACTTTTCTTATTTTTTATATAATAATCATAATTCATACATGAAGGTTCGCTCAACTATTGTTGAATATATTCGTAATAATTGGGAAAATTATAATAATTTTATATTAGGAAACGAATATTATAAAAATATATCAAACATTGATGAATATAAGTAGATGCTTCTCACTATTGGCAGCCTTTCGGTAACCGTAGAAGCAGTCATTCCCCCTCCCGCTCGCTCTCTACTACTGAGTGACGTATGCGCCTGAGCTCGGAGAAGCAGAGTCAGCAATACATCGTACATGTACGAAGTAAATTTGTGTGTGTGTGTGTGTGTATGTGTGAATTCGTATGAATGTGAATGTATATACTACTTTTAAATTATTTATTTAGTAAAAAGAGCTAATAAAATATATTAATTATAACTATTTAAAATATAAAAGAAATTTACGGACGAGCAAGTTGAAGGATTTTGACACTGTGGAGTGAGGCAAACCTTTGGAAGGCTCTAGCGCCGAAAGTAAAGGTTTTTGTATACTCTAGCTCTGGGCTTTTAGGATCAGTACACCTTCCTCTATCTGATGATGCATTTATGTAAACATATTCTACATTTCTAGGCCTCAAATCTTAAAACTGATGTGACTCTACATTTCTAGGCCTCAAATCTTAAAACTGATGTGAACACAGCTAATAATAAAATCTCTAATAGAAATACGACAAAGAAAAATATTAATTATAACTGTTTAAAATATAAAAGAAATTTACGAATATTTTTATTCAATTATCAAGGGATAATGGAAAGATCAAGGTAAAAATAAATTAACAAATATTTTATTTTCTCCCATTTATTGATTCTTATTCAATTAATTTTTTTTGAATAAGAATAAAAACCCAATTGTTGTAATTACATATCTATTATACAAATAATACATAATTCGTTGAAAATAGTGTTAAATAAATATGGATTATCTTTAACAATAGAACTACCACTCTCGCTTAAATCGCTCATTATTTTTTCTCTTATAAGTAATTTGGAATCTTTGAGTGTTTCGTCGTTTTTACAATGGAATATAAGTTCTCTCTTCTTCTTCTCTGGTTCGTCGGTAACTTCACTAGGTGTAGACGAGTTAGAATTAATTTTTTTCTCGATTATCACTGATTTAGAACTATATGATGTAGTAAAAACAATGAAAACATTTTCGTTGATAGTAATGGGCATTCTCCAACGAACGTGTCCCTCTTCTTGAAAGAAGCCGGAGACTTCTTCAAAATTTTCTACCAAAGAGCTCCATTCTTCAGCCGTCAATTCAACAGATTGGCCGATTCCGCCTAATGTGATTACAGGTTTTAGACAACCATCTAGAATATCTTCTTTTAACCCAATCGAAATAATTTTGGAATTACTCGCGTTTAAATTGTACGAGGAGTTAATGAAAGATTGTCTCGGTAACACAGACATTTTTTATAGGAAAATCGTTTATGATCAATTTTAATGTTACCTGCTCGAACGTTACTGTAAGAATGGCGAGCAAACAGTCGAAAAGATGCAGTCATCATTTTGCGTACGTATATATTATAGGCGCATCGACCTAAAGATAGCTTAGTAAGACATTCGCGTATTTGAACGAAAATGTCAAGTAAGCGATTTACAGCTGAATATTCTACAATTTAGTAAATCATTAAGAATTCAAATTATAAACGATTTTTACAACATTGATCGTTACATTTCATTACACTTTTTTTATAGCAATGACATACAGAGGATTTTTGGGCTCTTAGATCATTACGAACTAAATTATTGTAAAATTCTAAAACAATTTCATCGTTTTTCTTATAGTCCGAGGAAAATACATTTTTAAATTTGTCCATCCCTAAGCCGTTTGACAGAAAATGCGAAAACATCACGCAATACTGATCGCATACGTCTGATTTGTTACTCTGCGTCTTCATCGTGTTCCATCTATAGTATTTACAATTTTGTCGGAGTCTATTTATATGATCTGCGTTTGATGGTGGAGCCCCGTAGCTGTCAAAATAATACCCACTTCCAAGTTGGTCTACGTACGTAGCTATCCAATGTTTACCAGGTTTAGTATGATCTTCCGTATTAGATACAATAATTGCAGGTTTTGTCCAAAATTTCGGAATGTGATCCGACGGATAAACACCGTACGTGCAGACTGGAAGAGATTGAAGGGTAGCCGATATTTCCAGACTGTTCATCGTGTTCTTCTTCGCAATCTTTCTGTAAATTTATCGCTGGCTGAGAAAGTAACCAGCATTTAAGTTTATTAACCTCGTTTAACGCGCATTTGTACTCGATCGAGGAATTTTTCGTATAATGAAGAATGCAAAATGCATGCGACGACGTTCCTTTATCAAATGACGGAGACTCTATTTCCTCCTCTATATTTATTACTTCTCGAGCCATTATTCGTTGCAACAAATTAGCTTTTTCAGTTCCTCGGGTGTAGATCAGTCCAGCATGTTTAACCATTTTCCTTTGATCCCTTTGTAAGATATTATATTCCAGAAATGTTGTGATAACATTGTGCAATGTTACCATATCATTGCTGTATTATTTCAATAGGGAAGACATTTTTTCGAAAAAATCGATAAAAAATGTATAATATATTAATGTTATGGGAATGTAGAATAAGCTTACTGCAATATTACTGTAATATTACTTTCCACGGATGGGTACGGAATACCGATCGAATCGATGTAATATTAAAACGGACATTCGACTTCGCAGCAATGTTGCCTGACCGTGGCCAGCTGGTTACGTAACCTTCCCGCAACATAACTGATCCTACTTTACTTACCAAAGCAACATTCCAGCAATATTCCCAGATTATTGGGTGCTATATGGGTATCCAAAAATCCTATTATAACCCTTTTCGGCATCTGTCCAAGTATAAAATTGTCTAGAGTTTCTCCGAGGACACCACCCCGCATAGTAACGGTTTTAACTTCAACGCGCGTAAGAGGATATTTCGCAGTATCTTTTGATAAAGCTCTCGTATGAGCTATTAAAACACCCGGATTTATTTTTGATCTTCGTATGAGCAAACTTGCTTCAACTATACTCGCTACATGCACATTACTGCCGGATTCCATTAAGCAGAATTCATTTCTCGATCTTATAAGTTTTACCCGAACTTCAACGCCACTTACAAGATACTTTTCTTGATTAAAAATGTCTGCATGAAGATGACCTTGAAGGTTGATGCATTTTTCTTTTTCTGTTAAAGAACTTCTAGTTTTAAATCCTAAATTTCTGTCAGGTATGTCATCCATAAATCCTGGTGTATCATCGTACCATAGACTGGATGAAAGATGAGAATTTTTAGCTCCAGATCCGTAATTTAATAATGTTTCTATATACGCCCTGTGTGGATAAGCATTGTTAGCTGGTGTCACGAGTTCTGATTAAATCTAACCTCAATCTGATTGAACATAGAGTGGAGAGAATTATTCACAGGACCAACTTTATAATCATCTTCGTCTGTAAAATTTTCTTCGGACCCGTTTTTTATTTTCACTCGTAAATATAACATAGTATGAGGTAGATCTATGCATTCTTCTTCAGAACCAGGGATGACAAATTTTATAGGTGAGTCATCCGATAGAGATGATATTGGCTTATAATTTATCCATTGCGAACTTTCAATTGTCGTCTGCGTGGGAGGAATTGTAAAAAGAGACAACTCCTTCTTCATGCACTCGCAAGATGAGCTATGTAGAAATGACATTTTAATTATTTCTTTTTAAATATATCAACTATCGCGCGTAACTTCTTCTTCTGATTTTTTTTCTTCTTTTTTACGGGCAGACTTTTGTTGTCTTTCTTCTGTTTAGGAGATTTTACTTTAACCTTTTTGGAAACTTTTTTCTCAGGCTCAACTTTCGACTGTTCGTCGTCGCTACTAGCGATTGAATGAGGCTCCGACAGTGAATTCACCTTCTTATACTCGCGTCCGTTTAGTAACCTATCCAAGTTGTCTTCTGATATTCTTTTTAAATTTTGTCCAGATTCCTGTATACGTCGCTTAAGTGCGTCTTTAAGAGGTACCTTATTGTGCGTAACATCTTTAACGACGGTAAATCCTGCACGTACAGCTTCTTTACCGACTTCCCGAGATCCTCTTTTTAAAAGCGGTAAAATACTCCTGTATATCCCTCTCAAGCACCCACCAATGCCGGAACCTCTTTGTGGATTTCTGTCTGCATATACAGTGTCGATTAGATCCGTTGAATCATCGCCACGTCCTACCTGGGCATCGAAATACGCGTCATAATGAGTGGAGGCCATGATTGATACATTTTTTTAAAGTGTAGTGCAACACTGAGCGTCCCGTACTCGGATGGTATAATATTGCCTTGCTGGTCTCTTATATTGATTTCAACTGTCCGAAAATCAGAGCGCTGTAAAGATACGTAATTCAGCTATGTAAATTCTTTTGATTTACTCGATCCGAAATCATACATGTCTTTATCTATCAAAAAAGATCCTAAGAGAGGTGTTTGTGTGTCACCGGTAATGTAAGGCTCGCAAATGTCGGAATAAATATTTATCATAGTTGGTAGGTCGTTTTTCATAGAAGCAGGATAGTCAAATGTGTAAGTTGAGCATTTATCATCTAGAATAATCGGCTCGGTGGATGTCGAGCCTAAAATCCTACTTATATGCTCGGATATTTCTATGCTATGACTTGCATTTTCCTTACATTTTTTAGTTATCCTTATAAATCCTCTATCGCTAATTTCAAAAATTAGGTGATCTTTTACATAACGCAATTCATTTATCTCCTTTATTAAATCTTTCAAATTACTATAATTTCCATGGGAAATAGCCATTTGTACAGTCGAGGGCAAATTAACCTCTTCTACATCCATCTGGTCTGTACTCCTACTATTTTGATCGAAGGTCTCAAATAATTTTTTTTTAACATCTCATCATTAATTTGATTAATATTAAGAGTTGCGATGCGTATCCAATTTTTTTCAGCGTGATCCGGTACGTGTAATATTGTTTGAGGGTAATGAACTTCGACAAGAGCCACCTTCCAGTGACCATGCAATTGAATCTCTTGAGGAAGCCGCACCCTAAAATTTGAAGGGCTATTATCGGGGAAATATTTTTTGCTGTTTGCACTCAATAAAAGTATGTAAAATTCTTCCTTCATTTCTACAATTGTTGTAGCTCGCTAGCGGGTATCCAGGAATTGAACTTGTCGGGATATCCAGCCCAACTGACGAGATATTGCTTATTTTGACCTTTTCCCTTACTGCGAATAATATTCTTAACGATAAAAGTATCTTTACTTAGATCTTTACGAACTCGGGTCAATTCTTCTTCATAAAACATTCCGTCCATTTCTTCTCCAGCTAAATCTTGCAGCGTATATGCAAAAGGTGCTCTGGCAACGCGTATAATTTCAAAGATTTCCTCTGTATAGGTTCCTTCATATGTTTTCGAAAAGACGTTCTTAGCTGTACTAACTCGCACCAGGTCGTGTACGTGGTATTTAGGCTCTTGTGTTTTAAAATTACGAGCATATCTCTGCATTACATTCTGATATGCCACGTAAGCGTTTTGAATATTTACTTTACTAGGAGTCATTTTTATACTAGAGTGCTCCGTATTATTATAAGACTTTACCAAATTTTGTAAAATGTCGATATATTTTTTGGTATTGAAATTCGTAAAGTAACTCCACATACTCTCTTTTAGAGTTCGGTTAAAACGTTCGGCGACGGCTGCTTTTACATCAGGACTCCTTGCGATTCGAAACATTATATTTTTTTCTTTTAAAAATTTCTGAAACTCTGAACCTGTGAATTCCTTGCCTTTATCCGACTGTAAAATGACCGGTTTACGGTTTGGACTCCTGGATAAAATTTTGCGGAAAGCTGAAGTTACGCTCGAGCATGTTTTGTCATCAAGAGGCTCTACCCAAGCAAATTTACTCAAGCAGTCAATCACAACAAGAATATATGAATAATTTTCATTGTACGATTTGATAGATTTAAGATCTGCAAGATCTGTTTCCCAAACATCATCAATGTTGGATACGTTATAATTTCGGCGTGGATATCGCAATCGTCTCTATTTATGTAGTGTATAAGCATACTGAGATTCTAGCCATTCTTGTAATTTATTTTTCTTAATTCGAGATTTTGATGATTGTAACGTTTTATAAAGTCCATCGATACCGTAGTAAGACGAAGTCTTAGACGGATCGTGATAAATCTTATTTAGTTTTCTATTCATTTTACATGTCTATCAAACTCCAGATTTTTCTTTTTTTAGTCTGACGAGAATTAGGTGTCTGATAATCAGCCGAAATAATTGTATTGTCACCGTCTCCTTCGTCAATGCTTTCGTAAATTCGATTTTCGTTTTCACCACTTTCAACGTCTTTTCTTCTTTTTTCTCCTCTTTTGTTTTGACTTTAGGTGAACTTATACTCTCGTTTTCTGCTGATTTTTAGCTACGAAGTGATTTACGAATTTTTGATTTGCCGGGATCCTCAACGACACTGACAGCGGCTGTAGCTGCACCTGCTTTCCACAAGGAGTTATTCCCTACAAATTCTTTAGGTACTCCTATATCTCGCAATAATTTTGCAAATTGTAAGCGTCCAGCTGTAACACTGTATTTCTTTCGATCGCGCAAAGCATAATTAATTAAATCGACAATGTTGGAGTTTTCAAAATTTTTTCCATTTATAGAGACCACATCATTTTCATTTCATGATATACGCTCTACACCGGCCCTGCGTAAACGCGCAAGCAGTTGTTGCGCTTTAGTGCGGAATGTTGGCGGCACGCTTTCAATAATATGCAAATCGCGTAGCTGAATATTCTGTTTGTTATCGTTATTATTATTATTATTATTATTATTCCGAAAAACCTCCTCCTCTTCTGCCTCTTCTTCTTCCTCGTTTTTGTCTTCGAGCTTTAAAAGCCTTCCATCACCAAAAAAGTAGAGAAAACGCTGCAAAGCTTGACAATATAATAGCCACTTATCGTGCTCGCTTATGTCTATTGAATTTAAAATTTTGCTCATTTCATGATCCAAGCGTGAACAAACTGTACCCGGTGTCTGTACAGACTTTATAGGTAGCTCAATATGACCTTCAATTTGCGTGATATTTTCAATTTTGCTACTATCATTAGTTTGTTTTTCACGTTTGAAATTCTCTTCAGGAACGAGAATCATTTTACGAGCATGTTCCATACTTAAGATATATATGTTATTACAGGTGTTAACAGCAATGTCAAAATTTTTACACCGTCAGCAAGAATAATCTTTTTCTTCGTACTCCACGATCCTGTTTTCTCGGCCAAGCGACGAAGGATTTTTGCGTGTCTTTTCAGTTTAGATTTTTGAGAGTCACTGATAGGAATGTTACCATTTAATATATTTAATGCACACTCACAAATACACTTTACAAGTGGTAGTTCAGCTTTTCTTAAAATTGTAATTCTCTGCTCTTTGCCAAGATAGTATAGCGCTTTAAGAATTGCCGAGCATTTTTTTGACAGAGGAGAACATCCTCCCGTGGCCATCATGCAGAACAGAATGAGACTAAATTGCTCAAGCTCTTCTATTTATATTTTCCGCTTAGGCACGTACACATATTCATATCGATCGCATGGAAAAATGCAGGTGCGAAAACGAAGCTCATCAGATGTTGTCTGTGTCATGTCAAAAAGCAAATAAGAGTGTGACTTTGTGGTAGCATCGCGAAAAATCTCTCGTATAAAAAGAGGATTTTCAGGATATACCTGACGTGCTAAATGCTGAATCTGTGCACGATCTCGAGGATTTTTAAAAACCACTAGGTAAGATACATTTAACGAGATATCTCTCTGACCTTTGTAAAATAGATTTTGAGATAGAAAAAAAATGGAGATCGATATATGATGACTTTTTCTCACGAATAAATCGACGATAACGTTACTCGAGGATTCATGCATAAAGTCATCAACGAAAATTAGCTTAGGTTCTAAGTCACCATCATAGTCTGATGATTGAGGCAAACCTTCGCGAAAATCAATTTCTTTATCAAAATTCGTGTAGCCTGACTGCCATTCGGAGTAATAAAATATAATTTTCGAAAACGGGGTATCGCACATTTGCTTTCTATACTTGAGAAAATTTTGCACAAAAGTTGTTTTGCCTGAACCTGAAGGCCCACATCATAGCACCGTGAAAGGATGTTTCCACCTTGTATCCATTTTTCGCAATGACGGTAGCAAGATTAATCGGCATCTAATATAGCACAATTTGTTGAAAAATACTAATTCAAAACGACCTCGGCGGCGGCGGCGCGCGGGTGAATCAGCTTATAAAAAGGCGCGGAATTTAAGCTCATACAAATACCGGCCAAAGATTATAAATCGCGGGATTTGAAAGCTTATAAAATGTCGCGGGTTTGAAGCTTATAAAGGTGGGAAAAAAAGCTTTTTAGACGTAAAATAACCAAATCAATTTATAACATGCAAAAGGACTGATTAATATAATTTATTAATATCGAGAGCATTCCGATAACATCAACTTCCGAACTCGTCATCAGTTCCATAAATCGTTCTTGAGTTTTTACAACTTCTGTTTTTGTTAAATTCCCGCGCTGAGCGAATTTACCCCCAAAAACTATTTAGCAGTAATTTCGCTACAGCTCTCAAACCCGGGTTATTTTCTATTTTATCGTTGTCTAGTAATATATTTTCAAATTTATAATAATTATCGATATATTCCTACTTTGATTCTTCACTGTCACATTCTACAGGTCATCCACTCGATTCTGTTTTCAGTTTCAAAAATGTATCTATAAATTCAGCGAATAAACCTCCCTTTTTTGTTTCGGGATTATACTTGGTGATCTTGTAGTCCCATATTTCGTAAATTTCAATAATTTGGTATCCCTTTTGCACGGCTTTTTCGAGCTCGTCGGAAATCAAAGTTCCTATGAACGATCGCTCTTCCGATGACTCATGTGTGCACATGCTATCTACTGTATTTCCACAGCATGTTCTACATAGTGGGAATAGTAATCGACCGTACATTTTTACCGGCAACACGGGGTGATACAAATTTTTTGGGGGCAGGACCTTGCATTTAATAATACCATTGACCCGAGAGATATCGTTGGTATTTCCCGCTAATTTCAAACATTCGGGACCTACGTAAACTTTCGGGTGCCATATTGGAAATTTCCCATACTTGCAGATATACTTGTACAGCGAGCAAACATCGCCATATTTTATTTTTTCCGATTCACTTGCCTCGTATAATTTTACTATATTTTCCGTACGACCTCCGTAAAAAAAATCGCGAGCTTGTAACGGTTCAATGTGAAATGGTTTGCAGGTTCTTAGGAATTCAGTTATTTCAGGTGCATCTTGCTTTTCTCGAACAAAATCGCATTCCCATTTCTCGATTAAATTATAATTAAAACTTTTGATTCTTTCAGAAATTGCTTCCGTTCGTGAAAAGCGAGCGTCTAGAGAATCCCAATTTCTTACTTTCTGGTCACGATTTATACGATAACACCTGGGGCAACCATGCCAAAAACATCCATGAAACTGGAATACATACTTGTCGTCATTTACCTCCAAGTATCCGTCTACAACAATTCCTTCTAGGATTTTGAATTCGCGACCGTTATGCGCGTGTTGAATTCTAATATCTCGTACGTGCTCTTCCCATAAAAGCCATTCAATAGCTTTCTTAGACTGGTTATTCGTTAACCGATATCCTTGAAGTGGCAAGATCCCTATAGTCGACGGCTTTAAACATTTTTTTCTAAACACTTTCATACACGTCGACGCTATTGTTACACATTCTAAGAAAGGATCTGTATCGCCTGTCTTAATTATCAGATCTCGAAATTTCAAACAAGCTTTTCTTAGAATATCCACATCTGATTTGCAATACGATAAAATTTCTTTTTGAAAATCAAATTGATAGTTTGAATTAGAGGTTTCTTCATGCCATTTCAGAAATTTTGCTCTGTTCTCGTTAGACATCGTATCCGGAGAATAAAATCTTATGTCCGGCAACGGACCGATATACAATTGGTTTTGCAGCGTGTTAAATAGATGCGGGAAAATCCCTTTTGTCAGATCCGGAATTCCAAATACTTTTGGAAGTGCGTTGAGAGGCATTGGCAGATAATTCAAACTATCTAGAAAAGAAGTTTTACCTATTGTCATGCTCATTATTTTTGTGCCATTCATTATAATCGACGGGGGATCGTATAGCTTGTCGTTAACCAAATATTTCAGAATAAATTGAGCATCAAATCCTTTAGCATTATGAGCAATGCATATAACACGTTTAAATTTGGATGATTCTTTAACTGTATATACAAATAATATTTTTTTCTGTTCTCTGTTACTATTCTCGGAAGTAGATTGTATATTTTTTAACGGAGTCATATAAAAAAAGTGATTATACGTCATATAGCATTTGCAAATTTTACAAAAAAATTGGCCGCATCGATGTTCTCGATTTTTTCCGTATTTCTTACATAAATCAAACATTTTTTGCAAATAAAAACGCTTTTACATACACTTGCTCTCCTATTCTTAGTCCAGAGATACGAACCTGCTTTTCTATGATGGTCATAGCAGTCTTGATTTTGAAATTTTCGCAAGCAATCGTTACATTTTATATGATAATTATCTAAACACACGGTTCTTCTCAAGCAGGATTTACACTTGTTTGAACATCAGTGATCTAGCTCGTTTTTGTACGATTTATTGCATGGTATACAAAATCCCTGACTTCCACAGGCTTTAAGAATATTCAAAATCGGCTGAAAATGCTTCGTCCTACTGTAATACAAAATTCGTAGTGTGTGCAAAATTCTACCTTTTAGCGCTAATACCTCGGGTGACCCATCAAAAATGGGTCTACCGTTCTTTCCTAATGTGCTGAACTTATTAACTATCGCTATTGATTCCAATGCTAAATAATTTTGGAATAATTTTATTTCCCGAATACCGCAGCCAGTATCGGGTATACGTACTCGAGCATTAGTAACAAGCACTTCCGCTAATCGTTTTTGCAACTGTCCTCTTGGTCTTCGAATACTATCCCATTTTTTTCTGTAAATCTCCAACACGGAGATCCCCTCTTTCGGCGTACACTCGCGCTTCAACTAGCGAACGGGGAAAACATAAATTGTCGTTGTTCAGAATATTTAAAATAGATTTTTTCTATATATTTTCATGAGTTAATTTTTTTCGCGCACCGCCTGCTAACGGTCGAACAATACACTCAGCTATATCCATAGGCTCACGTATATCAAATTCGGCATTGCTCTGGCTTACTTTGTCTATAATTTCCAATAATTCAGTAAAATTGAAATGGCCTACAGGCCTAAAAGACATAAAAATTAAACCTCGCGTTAATGTAGGATTTTCTAGCGTATACCCTATAATATCGGTATCTACACAGCCATTTGTGAGGTAAATATTGATGTCGCGCAAGGCGGCTTCTAACCATAAAGTCGGATTTTTATTAGAATTTTCGGGAAATGTGAATGATATTTTCGTCTTTATACCCGTGGTGCGAAATCGCTTGTAATAGCGTGAGTGTACGCCTAATATATTGAATCTATCTCCTGGTGGCCGCACTGTACAAAACCTTCATCGGAGTCGTCTTCTTCTTCTTCTTCTTCTTCTTCATCGGTATCTCCACCTCTCCCTTCTTGTACAACACCGGAATTATATTCTAGAAAACGGATATAATAATTTTAAATAAAAGCGCTTTCCAACTTTTAGTTGACTTTATACATGAATAAATTCAATCTTTTCTGAAAATCAAGAATACCGTAAAAGGATAGTATGAAAATATGCAATTGCTAATTTAGATTATAATTTAAAAATTTTAAAAGTATTTTTAAATATTTGATAGAAATTGAAATTGAAATATCAGAGTTTTAATTAAGGGGTTATGCCTGAGTTAAACCTGAAAAAAATAAATAATCAGTTAATAGGCAATAAAAAATTATACATAAGTAGTATCATAAAAAATCTTTTTGGTAGTTCAAATCTACATATTTATTGTAATTTTGCATATTTTTAGAATATGATATATCTATACTTACTGCTTAAACAATCCCATGTGTGAAGCACTAAATTTCAGTACTTTTTCTCCTTTACCGCATGATTTCTCATCATCCGGGTGATGAATCCAAGCCAAACTGGATGGAATTTCTTCTAAATGTGCCTCTCCTCAGCATGAGCGGAAGACTTTTCTGAAAAATACAAATTTTCAATAATTAGTAACAAATAAGTTATAATATAAGTAATTATAGTGAATGTTACGTATGTTTACATACATAACATTCACTTTTAACTTATCTTGGCCAATTTGGCTCCGCTTAGGCTGTGAAGAAGGGTTTCCTGGAGCTGTATAAAAAATTTCAGCCTAATTGGAGTTATGGATCCTGAGAAATCCTGCGGTAACTGACCTAAAATCATAAAAATTCAAAATTTGAGAAAACAGCATTTAAAGTTTTACGTAACATTTAATTATATAAAATGTACTTACAATTTTTTTCCACACCTGGACCTTTTTTAAATGAATAATAGGGATGTTCTGGTCATCTTTGTACGGTTTGGGCATGATCCAAAAATTGTACTCGTGTCCAGTCCTCTGAAAAAGGCAAAATGAAAAATTAAAATAAAAAGTAATTTTTCTCATTTTCAAACATTTTTATAATTAACCTATGAAAATGTTTTTATTGTTAAAAAATAAGTTTATATACTTACATCTTATGAAAAAAAGAGCAGCACTACCATTGTGTGCCAAGATTCAGGTTAGAAAAAATCCAGATGAGCCTGATGGTAAGGAAGCAGAAAGCAAGCAGACAGCTCTAATCAGCTGTTTAGCTTGCATTCTGTGACCTACATTCTATTCAGCTACAGACTGCTACAAAGCTGAAGCTGTTTGTGTATGTCAAAAGTGTTTGAATTTAAAATTTAAAAAACAATAAAAAAAGATGAAAAAAAAACATGAAAAAAAATGAGAAGAAAGGAAAAAATTGTGATTTTGTTTCGAGTGTTTTGGAGTGAAATGCATTTATGTTTATATGTGAGGTTGTGTATGGTGTGTGAGTTTTTTTGTGTAATGTGCAGATGCATTCAATATGCTCCAGCTCTGTAGAAGTCTTCATCCTGATGGCTTCTTCTCCTTCTGGCTTGACGTGCTTCTAGGGTGGACTCCAACTCTCGTTTGCTGGTCATCTTCTTGATCTATACCACTGCAATCTTCCTGCATAGCAGCTCGCATCGACTTCTGAGCTATACTTTTGCTTGTTCAAGTCTTGATTGATTTTATCAAAATTACTATGGGAGATTGGAGTAGAAAAATCCATTACTCCGCATAAAGTGCTCAAACCAGCGTGTCCATGACCAAGACTTCTCATGGCTAGAACTGCTCGTCTGTTCACTTCGTAAGCATTACTCTGTTTCCCTATTTTTCTGCAGGAGTCGATGAAAGCAACTGCATTACATGAAGTACAGGTGATGGATAGTTTGCTACCAAGACCTCGTACATCAAGTTCTGCAAATCTAACGCATCCACCACAAGCTTTACAGGCCAGAAATTGCTGTAATCCTGGCAGAAGCAATGAAATGTCGAAAATTCTATTTTGAACCGCACTAGGTTCTAAATATTTAGATTTTAATTTTTGCCTAGACCTAGACACAGTAATTTCTGGCTGTGTAAATGGTGCTGAAGTACCTGGTAGAGCTTGCGCAGCAGGTCTTGGGCTCCGTGCCCTGGATGTTGAAGGTGGATGCGTATCAGGCGTAGGTCCTGAAGTGGTTGCTGTGGCTCGTCCTGGTTGTAAAGATGTTGGTCCTGATCCTGATCCTGATCCTGAAACTTCCTTTTGTTGTTTGCGTTGAAAAACATGAGCTCTTCTCTTTCTTCTTCCAAATCTTCCTTTTTTATCTGATGATCCTGGTACTCTGTTTCTCTTGTCTGGATTCATTTTGAACACCACTTTACACTTTTACCTGTACTTTTTTGCTATCAATATTATAAAATTAATTATTTAATAATATTGAGCAAAGCAGAAAAAAGTATACATTCAAAGCAAGTGGTATTGCTACTGAACTGTATGGTAAAACAGATATATAGACAAATAGCCTTTTCGAACAAGCATCATACCGCCCGGTCGGTAAGCGCGAAATTCAAAATTCGCGATATTCAAAACTTTATTTGTTAGTGAATACTTGTGCCTTTTTGATGTTTTACAAAGCACGATATATAAGCACATGTTTTTTTTATAAATGTTCAATATAAATAAACAAAAAAGAGTAAATACAAGAATTTTTTAATTTTTTAATTTTTTATTATCAATATCTTTTTAACATTATTTATTGCAAAATTGTATTTTACATACAAATATCATATATATATCATATATTAGAAGCGTTAAAAGTGCGAAAAAATCATGTTCACTTATATAGCACTAAAAAATAAAAACGCGGAAATTACAGTTTTTTTAAAAAAAAGCTATTTGCATGCTTTCCGTTTTTGGTCCGTAGCTTTGAGCCAAATTTTTTTTGGACAAAAGGGACTTCAGCATCGTATTCTACGGACAATTTCCTATAAAAAAAGTCAATAAAAAAAAAATCGATTTTTTCAAGATTCTAACTCAGGCATAACCCCTTAAAGTACTGGGGAAGTTCACAATTTTTAGCTAATATTTATTACAAACTAGGTTATAAATCATTTCATTTTTATTTCATATTTGTTACAATTTTATACAATTAATTATAATAATGAACTATTTTGCTCAATACATTTATATAATCGGTATCATTATTATTATTTAAGAATTCGAAATACTAAATTCAATCTTCTCTAGCTTCTATTGCTTCTATATAATTATCTGCGTCCTGACTTGTGAATGATTCTTCGTCCGGAAAAATAAGAAAGGGGACGTTTTCTATTAAATTTATAAATAATTTAATTTTTTGTTTAAATATTTAATATACGTCATTGATAAATTGATGGATTATTTACCTGCATCATATCTGACTTGGTATACAATCGGTGGTCCAGGTATCTCTGGTAGCCGCTGTCCCTCGTCGTTGTCAAACTCTTCCTCGCTATCATCATCATTGACGCCGTTTTCATCATTACCACCGTCTTCTTCTTCTTCTCTTTGCTGCTGCCGAGGAGGTATAATATTTGGCTCGCCAGCCAGCGGAATGTCTCCCTCCTCCTCCTCTAATGGCTGAAGTACATGTACTGCGCTCTGTGGGCAGGGTGGCTCTACAGGGTTAGCGCTGCCTTCATCCTCATCCGAATCTAGGAATATATCTGGAATAAATTAATTGATTTTAAATTTAAATAATATTATTCATACTGTTATGTCCCACCTACACTCTTACATCATGATCAAACAACATATTTTCTTCAATATTATTATGAATTTCACTTACCGTGAATTTTTTTTGCAAAAATAAATCTATTTCACTATTTATTTTCGATAATTGCTGTATTAATTGCTTCCTATTGTTTAATAATTTTTGCAAAAATAATTTTTTTCCACTTCTTTTCTTTTTAATCACTTTACTTTGATAGTTTTCGAAACTCATTTGATTAATCGGAACAAAATTGGGAACAGTGACCGCTATTGAACAGATCAAAGGATAGGTCGCTACTCAGCAGACCCAAGGAATAATTAGAGTGACCGCTACTAAGCAGGTCGAAGGAAAAGTCGCTACTAAGCAGACCTTGGAAAGGAAGGAAAATAGACTTAATTAATCAAATGATTATCTTTTTAAATTAATTATTTTTAGCTTTGCTATTCCTTGATCTATTTAATAAATTTTAGTATAAACAAACTATTATTTTTGCAATATTTCTATTAAAATAGCTAACTTGTTCGATTTGTATCGGAACCAAATTGTTATATCTCACCTACACTCTCACCTCGTGGGTAGGACATGTGTTTGAGAGAAATGTATGTATTTCAATTATTTATTGAGAGCGCGTATAGAATTGTGACAAATGGCTAGGTTTAGACTCGTTACCCGCTCCGATATGAATTTAGTATAATTATTTGACTTACCTTTTTCCGTTTCTCTGCTGTCCTCGTCTTTTCCGTTCTGCTTTTCTGCTTTTATCGTTTCTGCTTTCTGCTTCTGTTGTCCACGTCTTTTCCCTTCTGCTAACTTGTAGATTGTAGGATTGAATGGCTTTGCAAATGATTACACCTCACGTTTAAAAATGTATTTGTTTCTTTATTCAAAATCTAGTACTTAGGCGTACAAGAAATCTCCGCACATTTACAAACCCCGAGATACGGAGTTCGGAATTAAACACGAGACTAATTAAAATGAGGCCAATTCGACTCTTTTAAAGCCTGAATATGTTGACCAAATCTTAAAGTGTAACGCTTAATAATCAGTTTTAAAAGTTTAGCGATTGCCGAATAAGTAACACTGCTGACTTGTGTTACTAGATTACAGCACGCATTCAAAATACAGTCTTTCAAAATTAACATCGTAATTCTCTTCGTGTGTTTTGAATTTTGAAATATAGTTTAAATTAATAACAAATAGATTTGAAAATGAATAACGCCGTAGGACGTTACAAAACATACATTCTATATCAGCTGGATCGTCATGAATATTTTTCTCTGCTGATGTCTTCAATATTTTATTCTGTGTGACCAGTTTTTTATTTTCTTCAAGAATAGTATCTTCTTTTATTATTATTTTCCGCTTCAGATTTTTCTTAGCCTCCAAATCTAGAATTTAATTTGATTAAAAATTAGAATTTTATTCAGAAAGCTATAACTGTATAAGATAATAATAATAATACCTTCTTCTATTTTTTCGCTCGATGTTGAAGCATGATTATTTGCTGATGACTGATCAAATTCACTGATCGCGCTGTTGGTATTTTTTCCAAGCGTAGAATCTGCAAAATAAAAATTTTATAATACCGCGTTACATTTTATATACTATATAATTACAAATAATGTTAATAAATATGTAATATTACCTTTTTTAGACAACGATGGTTCATTTATTTTATCTTTAGTGTTCTCACTTTTTAACATCGCGATAATCAGTAATCTTTCTGTTTTCGCCGTATTATACTCAATTACTAAACAGACAATATTTTAATATCAATAAACGTTATTTAAATAATTATAAAATTTTAATTCAATATTACTTACATTTATTTTCAATTCCATCGAATATTTCTTGCTCCAATCGGGCGTCGTTTTCACGACGTTCTTGGAGAACTTTTTTTACAATTTGCATCACTTCTACACACTTAAAAATATTTCTCCGCAATGCTGCTAATATAAACCCGTAAGGTATCATTTTTAAAATTGCACGAAGTTTCTCTATAAGAGCCTGTTTAGACATATTTGGCGAAACGAAAAACTGATCACTATATCTGCACCCGCACAGTGGTTTCAATAATTCGATAGCTTCGATTACGCTTGACATTTTTGCTCAAATTTTAATCGATCCGCTCGCGCAGGTATTCTATCGTGAACTAACTCCGAAAATTTTATTTCCTTTATTCGACAGTCGGACGAGCAAATTAGTGCTACTCCGAAAATTTTATTCTTTACCCGCTTCTCGTACGAGTAGATTAGTTGCATGCTTGCAGTTTTCGTCAAGCGAAATCGGAGCTTTTTCTGCTCGCTCTCGCTCGCGATCACGCCGCGTGCATATATAACTCTCTCTCTACTACCGTAAAAATTCAATCAAAATGTCTGACAAAAAATTGTTGACGAGAATTATACACCTAATAAGCCGTTAGAATTCCCAATATCAACCCCGCTGGATCGGTTTATTTCGGCTAAATTTCACAGCATTTTTCAAGATATCGATTTCGATGATGTGCCGCTAAGTATCAGTGCTTTGTACAATTCGACTTTAAGCGGCATAAAAAATTTTATTTTTAAATGGTGTAACATTGTGCATAACAAACTTCGAATAAAATCAGTGTATCAGTGCGAGGCGATTATGTATCGGGAGTTTTTATCAGATTTTAAATGCGGAAAACCTACACGCGACGCAAAAATAAGACTCTGTCAAAATCACCTACGAATAAAACAGGAGTTTCACGTCTTGTACCATTTCATGGATCATTATAAAAAAGAGGGCATCGAAAGCCCTGCAAATGTAGTCGCCCTCGCGGAATTACAAACGAGGTATAATTATGCATATTTGTACGGTTTACGTTCTGATTGGGGCCATGAAGAATGGGAAAAAAAATTAAAAGAAGCTGCGTGGGACCTGCACATAGAAAATGGCTACATGGTAACAGACGATGAAAAATTTAAGACCATGTGCTTGAGCAGTGACGAGGAGGTCGGAGAGGTCGTAAAATGTATCAGGAAAAAATAAAAAAAAAATAAAAGGAAATCTTGGAGTAAACCAAAAAAGAAGACTATAAAGAGAATTCCGGGAGCAGTCAAAAGAAATTGAGTAAAACTACAATCTGTAAGTAGCAAACATAATATTAAATATTGTATCAGTTTTTCAATTTTATTGATTGTGTTGTTTGCTCGCAGCAAACCAGTGATGCGCCTGCTATTTCTTCTATACCGGTGATGGAGTTATATTAAATATAGGGTACATCAGAATTAAAATATTGTAAATTTATTTGTAATTACTGTAGGGTTTTTTATTTTAAATTTAATTTAAAATAAGGTTAATATTGTTTATATTTTTTGATTCATTTATCCCTCGCGGCATGATACTAGAATCCTCTAGTGGATTGCAACTCGTAATATCTTTTTGTACATATAGAAATCCCTATAATAGATTCATGTCTTTCTCTCTCCCACTCATGCTCGAATATCGCCTCCCTCCATGCCCTCTGTTACTCTTACGGATGCGCTCTCTCTCTCTCTCTCTCTCTCTCTCTCTCTCTCTCTCTCTCTCTCATGCAGACCGGCGCTTTCTCGTACGCGAGTCCAAGCGCTCGCTCTCTCTCTCTTTCCTACTCATGCAATGCATATACACAATCGCTCTCTCGAGCGGCGGCAGGTCACGCGGGTGCTGCGAACACCATGTTCCGCGCAGCACGAGCAGCTGGGCACCCGCGCTTTCCGCGACTACCGCTCAGCGCTGGCTCCGCTACAGGAGCTGTCATTCGCCGACGATGCTCGTCTCTCCAGCTACTCTGTACGCCCTAATAATACAGCTATTGACCATCTATTTTAATAGATTTATTTTAATTAAAATAGGTAGAAAATACTATTAAATTAGATGGTCAATAGCTGTATTATTAGCACGTACAGAATAGCTGGAGAGACGCGGGAGTGTGCGTACAAGCGAAGCCATTAACGCTTGAGAGAGAGAGAGAGAGAGAGAGAGAGAGAGAGAGAGAGAGAGAATAGAGTCATACGCAACTACGCGAGCCCGAGCGTCGCCTCTGTAGCCGCCGCGCTCTACGGTAGCCGCAGCACGCCTCTATGCTCTCTCTCACTCTACGCGCGCTCTCTCACTCGTCACCTACGTGCGCTCTCTCACTCAGTTGTAGAGAGCGAGCGGGAGGGGGAATGACTGCTTCTACGGCTGCCGAAAGGCTGCCGATAGTGAGAAGCATCTACTAATATACATTACATATGTCTCCAAACATGGCTTGTGGTACTGAAATTGAAATTTAAAGTTGTTCAGAAATATATAATGCATACGCTATATTAACAACATTAAATTCAAAACAAATTCATACGTTTGGAAAATTAAGAGATTTAAAATTGACTTTATTATTAACTTTTAACAATAATAAACAATATTGTAATATTGTAGAATTTAATAGCAATGATATTGAATATCGCATAAAAAAATATATATATATGTTCTGTATAGAAACAAAAGAAAATCTATAGATGAAAATCATAGACAAAATATATGCAATAAAAAAATTAAATTCTTTTGTTGTTATTATCGATCCCTCCGAGGCAATGGTTTTGAAAGGGTTTAAAAAATTAAAACTCCTTTCTTTTAAGAAACGACGTTTCGGCGATCATTGTCGCCCTCATCAGGAAACTGTCAAAAATTTTTTTATTAAAATAAACATACAGACTTTAAAATGAACAGAGTATTACATATAAAAGGCGATATTTTTGAAACTTACATATTGGAGCACATTTGATTTGTGTACATCTCGATAATCCATTCCCCCGGCTAGTTAACAGCGGGGGAAGAGAGAGACCGAGTGACACAGCTATTATTTATACACTTTGTCAGCTACTGTCTCGGAAGCGAGGAAGTAGCCGGCAATCGTCGCTTATATAGTGCGAAAAGTCTTTCGCGCGGTTTGTTTACATATGACGCCACGCATCACCTTATCCTTTCGCTGTATACAAATTATGATTTTAAATCTTGAGCTGGTATATTAAATGTGTGTACACGTTATTGAGTTTCTGGGTATCCTCTTTCTTATTGATACCGTTATCTTGCAAATGTATATGCATAATTTCCGAGATCAATCTTTTATTTAAATTGTAATATTTAATTCGTATAATAGCAGACTCCAATTTACACATGAAATGGAGGTGAACAAATCCATAAGTTTTTTGGACGTATTATTGATTAATGAAACACATAAAATAAAAACTGATTGGTACACGAAACCAACTTTCTCTGGCAGATTTTTGCACTTCAATTCGCAACACCCGATAAGTCAAAACATTACCATGGTGTATAATCTAGTTGACAGGGCGGCGAAGTTATCGGATAAATGTTTTCATCAGAAAAACATTGATGTAATTGTAAAATGTCTATTATTCGATAATGATTACCCCTCTGTTTTCGTTGAAAAATACGTCAAAAAACGACTATCTGCAATCAGAATGATTAAAAAACCAGAGCAATGTGCAAAAAACAATACATATAACAATCACATTAGCATACCATACATCGATGGTTTCTATGAGCGGGTGCGACATTCATTTAAGAAAAACAACATTACGACCATTCCAAAAATACACAGTAATATGTGCAATATTAGTGTGAAAGGAAAGGATAAAAAAGAGAAACACCTAGAGAAAAATGTTGTTTATAAACTTGGATGTAATGATTGCACGGCTACATATGTGGGCCAAACAAAAAGAAATGTGTGTACACGTATTGAAGAACATAGAAAATCTAAGGACAGTGTCATTTCCGAGCATAGTAAAAAGTACAATCATACTTTTAATTTTGAAGGATTTAAAATAAAAGACAAAGAAAACAATTTAAATAAAAGATTGATCTCGGAAATGATGCATATACATTTGCAAGATAACGGTATCAATAAGAAAGAGGATACCCAGAAACTCAATAACGTGTACACACATTTAATATACCAGCTTAAGATTTAAAATCAAAATTTGTATACATCGAAAGGATGAGGTGATGCGTGACGTCATATGTAAACAAACCGCGCGAAAGACTTTTCGCACTATCTAAGCGACGATTGCCGGCTACTTCCTCACTTCCGAGACAGTAGCTGACAAAGTGTATAAATAATAGCTGTGTCACTCGGTCTCTCTCTTCCCCCGCTGTTAACTAGCCGGGGGAAAGGATTATCGAGATGTACACAAATCAAATGTGCTCCAATATGTAAGTTTCAAAAATATCGCCTTTTATATGTAATACTCTGTTCATTTTAAAGTCTGTATGTTTATTGTAATAAAAAAATTTTTGACAGTTTCCTGATGAGGGCGACAATGATCGCCGAAATGTCGTTTCTGAAAAGACAGGAGTTTTAATTTTTTAAACCCTTTCAAAACCATTGCCTCGGAGGGATCGATAATAACAACAAAAGAATTATAACAAACTACCGAGGGATAAAATCATACTAGATAGTGTATACACACTCATCTAAATACATTAAAAAAATTAAATTTGATGAAAGCAGTGCATTTATAAACATTTAAAAAGGAAAAATTGATAGTAACGAGAAAAATAATCAAAAATATACAAAAATAAGATTAAATAATTCTGATTTAACAAATAATTGTAATACATCAGATTTTAGTCCAATGACTTATTTTTGTAAATATTGTTCAGCAGCTTATTGGATTCAAGAAAAAAAGATTTAATTGCTGTCATAAAGAACAAATTCTTTTATCTCCGTCAAGGGGTTATGACAGTGTTAAAATTATGAAACTATCCATTTTTCTTTATTCACTTTTTTCACAGTTAATAGTCCGTAGAATATGTTGCTGAAAGCCGTTTTTTGCTAAAACAATTTGCCTTGAAGATACAAACTCAAAACTGATAAATATTTTTCTAGCAAATTTTCAAAAAATCGAGAATTTTAAATAACTAGACTAAACTTGTGGAATGAACTGTTCTACGAAGCATCTTATATCGTAGTTTCTTGAGAAATCTGACTGAAAATACGACATAAAAACCATTTAACCAACAGTTCTTTCTCAAGAGTTATTAATTTATTTTTGTAAAATATTAACATTTCTGTGTGTGATTTTATGTTACTAAACTCAATGTGTTAAAGTAAAGGCATTCAACAAATTTGAATTTGCTACCCGAATATATTGCGCCTTCTTGCCCAGCGTCGGGTCGGGCATGAAGGTTACTATGTGATCGGTATAGTAGAATTTTCTGAGAAGCAGCCAAACAGATGTTTTTCATCCAACCTGATCAGTGCAGTTTGTCTGCTAGCAGCTGTAACAATTAAGTGCTCATAACCTCTATGATGTTTTGAAGTATAAGAACTTCTACAGAGTATAATAATTATTCAGATAAGTATTGGAAACTAATAAATTATAATTTATCCATAAAGAACTTTTTCTTTGTTTCTTTATTTTTTGCTTTTAGGTGTACAGGTCCAAGACAGCAAGATGGGCCTATTATTCTGACTAACTGGTGTATTATTTTATATGCTTTCTAAGAACTTGAAGTGTTTTTAATAATGGTAAGTACTGCATGTAATTGCAATCATTAGTATAACTTGATTATTGCATGTATATTTGAGTACCAAAAACAAATCAAGGTATGCTGGATAGTTTCTGTAAGTATAGATGAGTTTATTTGTATGATTTACATCGGAAACCTTAAATGCCTTTTACTCAGATTTAGATTTTTCATGATTTTTGTGTACTTGCCGCAGCTTTCTGAAGGAACCCTACCATCAATCCTGATGAACCAAAGTGGAAAATCTTCTTTATGAGTCTGCTCACAAACTAAGTGGAGCAGAATTAGCAAAAGTAAGTTAAAAGTTACTGTTACGAATGTTTATATATGTAACATTCACTATAATTACTAATATTGTCAATATATGCATGATTAATTGTGATAATTTTGTGTTTTTTTAGAAATCCGCTCCACTTAGTTTGTAACCAGACTCATTGGAAAGATTTTTCACTTTAGTTCATCAGGATTGATGGTACGGTTCCTTCAGAAAGCTGCGGCAAGTATACAAAAATGATTAAAATCATGATTTTTGGTAAGTAAATACCTTAAGTAAATACTAATTGTTTTAAGTATTACACTCACTTAATGTACATTGCTAATGCATAAAAGTGGTGTATAATACTTATATTTTAAAGGAAAAATATATTTTTGGGAGAACTTAAATATATATTAATTTTTTACGTACTACTATAACACTTATTAATTTTTCTTTTCAGATTTTAACCCTGTCACAACCCCTTAAGCAAATATAATGATATATTAAAAGATTTACTGTTTAATGACAATGACTTCAGAATTTTAATTAGATATTATAATGGTTTGTTTGCATTTGCAACATTTAGTGCTAATGTTAAGCATATAAATCAAAAAGCTATATATAATTTAAAAATCCAAGGCCAAGTTTGTCAGATAATCCCAAATACTCTAATACCAGAAAATAATAACCCTTCTTGTGGTCAATTTTATATATATGAATATATAAAATTGATATTATATACAGAAATATATTTATATATAGAAAATTTAATTCAAAGTAATTTAGAAATTATAACTAACATATTAAATAGTAATCCTTACGTTAAAGAATATAAATTTTTATATGAATTATCATGCATAAAAAATCTTCCTAATTATAAATTATACTTTATACAAAAAAATAATAAACATAATGTAACAGACGCGTAGGTAGGAGTGCACGAAGGATACGAGACAGGTGTGCGTTCAAGTACTGTTTATTGCTCTACTTAGAGAGGAGCTCTGTCCTTGTTTGCAGTCGCCGGTGTTCTGCCTGCGTCGTCTACGAGCTACGGCTCGTAGACTCGCAGTCACGTGGCCAAGGTGCAAGCTTGCACTTCTTGACCGTGAGAAGCTCTCGGCCGGCCTGTTCCGTGCTGATGATGCATCCGGTGCAGCGACAGCTCCGGTTATCAGGCCGGCTCCGGTTATCAGGCTGGCTGGTCACCCGAGCTTTTTCTCGTACGTGACACGTCCGATGCACGGCGGTCAATGCGACCTCGAAACCGTAAAAAACGATGAATATTAAAAAGGAAAACCGGTGGCTAGGCCGAGAACTGCAATATTGCAGGTGTTGATCTGAGGATTGGAATGGCAGTACGCCCGCGCAGAGGAGAGATTGGTTCTCCAAAGGGTCTATTACGGGATGGGATTTTGAATTTTTCGATAGCAGCCGCTGCTCCTTCACAAAGGGCTCGGGCAGAGCTCATACATAGATAAGTTGTTACAAAATAAATGCCACTAGTGTACAATAGTAGAAGCTATAGATCTAGCAATTATGACCATTATATAATACGGTAGTTTGTTAGTTGTACTGATAATTATAAAAGTAATTTTAGCATAGTGTTGCAAGAATAATTATAACATAATGTGATATACCCAATACAGTAATGGCACGTAAGAATATACTATAATATTGTAAGAGTAATATGATATTTCTTCATGTAAAAATTAAAGATTAATCTTACAACTCTTGATAACCTTAATGTAAAAAAAAACTCTTAATAACACTTATGCAGACAAAACCAAAGTTTTATTAACATTCATACAGACAAAATAAAAATTCTTAGAGCTTACTCTAAAATTCAACTTTAATTTTCAAACTTCGACAACTCTTATGTAGTCGAAATTATAAATGCTGTATTCTATACAGTTATTTAATTATGGAAATTAAAGATCTTGATAACACTTATATAGACAAAATACTAGTAGCTTTACTGCATACTCTTAAGACGTGTTGCTATTATAATCGTCAGATCAACAAATAATATATCTTCTTTCCTCTTGTGAATAAGTGATCGAACACAAATACTGGAAGAATATGTGATACTTATAGATCAAGTTGGAAAACAAATAATTATGTTAGGATGAATGTTTTCTTTTACCTATTCAATGAGTTAATCACAATCACTCAAATCATGATGCTTATACATCAAGCTAAAAAATCCGAAACTCTCATGTATGAAAATATGAACGTGTAACCATCTTCGCGTTAAGGGTCTGTTGGACAGATTACCATTTCTTTAGTGTCACTTCTCCTTCGATTATCTATACCTTCGATTTGACATAAATTCTCATTTTAATTTTAAGAAAAGAAAGTTATGATATCAATAAATAAATTGGCAAGTTTTTTGTTATAAAAAGTAATTGTTTTCAAATAAATAAATAACCGATTAAATTGAGGAAGGATTATAAATATATGTGTTCATATAAACAGTCAATCAAATTGCAGCATGTGAAAAGGTGGATAGCCTGTGAAAAGGTACAGTCGGGTACAATTAAAACTTTGAATAATTGCGACTGCTGCCACGTTCTGTACATGTAATAGAATGGTATGATGTTCTTACATGACATTATCACATGACAAATGTGCCCATAATATGTTGTAATATCATGTTTGTCTAAAATTATTATGTAATTTAACAAGATTGTTTCGCATCATGATAACTTTTTCATTTATTTATGGAAGCTACGAGCGGATGTACAATCTACTCTACTTAGTAATTCAGTAAATGTATTGCTATCCTTATTTCATTCAAAATCTATGTCCAGGACGATTATATACAATTATATATGAGATTTAAATTCTGTTGATTTACATACATTTAAAAAAAACAGGAACAAATTCTATCATGTAGAACGCAATTTTTCATAGATAACGATGTATACCATCTTCAAATTATGCAAGGTTAACCAAATTAACTTGTTAATGAAACACCGTTAAAAAATCTCTGAATCGATTTTTCATTCTATATGTATTTATTACTGTCCTTGACCAATTTTTGAAGAATTCAAACTTAATCTTGCAATCATTCTAAGCTCATTTTTGGTTATTTGTATGTATGTTTTACAAACCTCTGTTAGTATTATCGGAAGATTGCAGGAAGTTGATTAAAAATAATTGTGACTATTATTACATATTAAAAAAATGTTATAAAATAAATTTCTATGACTCTAGTTGGAAAATAAATCAAGTTTAAAAATTTTAAATTAATATTTATGTAGTTTACAGCTTTTAGTTTCAAATCTTTACTTAATTAAAATCTTTACTTAATTAAAAAATTCCATTGTTTATTATTATTTGAGGCCATTGGTCTCACAGTTTAATATAATGATTTGAGTATTACGCATTATAGGATAATAGGACGATAAATTAACTATATTAAAAATTTTATGATATTCTTAATTACACTGACATTTAGTGGTTCATCGATTATCTATGATAGGACGGGGCGGCAAGTTTTTCCGTCAAAAAATTGCGTTCTACATGATAGAATTTATTGTTCCTGTTTTTTTTTAAATGTATGTAAATCAACAGAATTTAAATCTCATATATAATTTTATATAATCGTCCTGGACATAGATTTTGAATGAAATAAGGATAGCAATACATTTACTGAATTACTAAGTAGAGTAGATTGTACATCCGCTCGTAGCTTCCATAAATAAATGAAAAAGTTATCATGATGCGAAACAATCTTGTTAAATTACATAATAATTTTAGACAAACATGATATTACTACATATTATGGGCACATTTGTCATGTGATAATGTCATGTAAGAACATCATACCATTCTATTACATGTACAGAACGTGGCAGCAGTCGCAATTATTCAAAGTTTTAATTGTACCCGACTGTACCTTTTCACAGGCTATCCACCTTTTCACATGCTGCAATTTGATTGAGTGTTTATATGAACACATATATTTATAATCCTTCCTCAATTTAATCGGTTATTTATTTATTTGAAAACAATTACTTTTTATAACAAAAAACTTGCCAATTTATTTATTGATATCATAACTTTCTTTTCTTAAAATTAAAATGAGAATTTATGTCAAATCGAAGGTATAGATAATCGAAGGAGAAGTGACACTAAAGAAATGGTAATCTGTCCAACAGACCCTTAACGCGAAGATGGTTACACGTTCATATTTTCATACATGAGAGTTTCGGATTTTTTAGCTTGATGTATAAGCATCATGATTTGAGTGATTGTGATTAACTCATTGAATAGGTAAAAGAAGACATTCATCCTAACATAATTATTTGTTTTCCAACTTGATCTATAAGTATCACATATTCTTCCAGTATTTGTGTTCGATCACTTATTCACAAGAGGAAAGAAGATATATTATTTGTTGATCTGACGATTATAATATCAACACGTCTTAAGAGTATGCAGTAAAGCTACTAGTATTTTGTCTATATAAGTGTTATCAAGATCTTTAATTTCCATAATTAAATAACTGTATAGAATACAGCATTTATAATTTCGACTACATAAGAGTTGTCGAAGTTTGAAAATTAAAGTTGAATTTTAGAGTAAGCTCTAAGAATTTTTATTTTGTCTGTATGAATGTTAATAAAACTTTGGTTTTGTCTGCATAAGTGTTATTAAGAGTTTTTTTTTACATTAAGGTTATCAAGAGTTGTAAGATTAATCTTTAATTTTTACATGAAGAAACGACCTTATACTTGCCAGCCTTTTACCTTGAAAAGGTTTGTTTGGGGGGGGGGGGGGGGGGAGAGATTTCACTACTTTTAAAAGGTATATAATATGTAAATTACAAAGAATAGTTAACATCAACTAAATAAGTAATAAATTTAAAATATTAATGTACATTTGCTCATGGATTATTGTATTAATAATAATAATTATTTTTTAGACATTATCTGTAGAGTAAATAGTTTTTTTAGATCATTATTATTTACTAAGAGATCTATCTTTTCCACACCACCCTCGAGGTAAATAGAATAGCGCGTTTTTTTCCTTTATTGACACTAAATTTTATGTTAACTTCCATAATGATTTGTTTGGCAAATATACATCAAAGAAATCTGTACGTCTAAAATTATTGCTAATTACTTAACTGATAACTGCTTTCTTGAAAGCATTTGTACGTTACGTATACTATTGTCATGCAGACCATGAGTGATATAGCATTTTAATATTTATACAAGTTTATATCGTATCCTTCACAATTGTTCAATCTATATTATGGAATAATGAAAATAATATTTAGAATAAAAAGAAGTATATGTAAGTTAATTTCCAATATCGCTATGATTCTTTATGATAGATGTATTATCATTTTTAATGCAACCCACCTAATTCGGTAAACGTTTAGAAAACTGTAATCGAATTCAAACTTTATGAAAACCTGTAAAAAATAGTGTCAGTAAAGTTGTGGTATCCCTGTATGACTTTCACATAAATACTTACACAGTTGACATCATAAATTTAGTGTCAATATTGAATAGTGTCATTTAGCAAACAAGTTATAGTTTATTAAATATATTCTAAATTGAGTTCTATTGAGTTCTATTGAGTTCTATTCTAAATTGAATTGAGTCATTTAGCAAACAAGTTATAGTTTATTAAATATATTCTAAATTTATAGCTTTTAAGGTAAGATGTATTTAAAGCAATCAGCTACTAACGTAGTGTTTATTTATGAACTGCAATATATACACTAGAGTGACCTAACCAGGCATGGCTAAAAAATTCCATTCCGTTATGATCTGTTGAATGTATATAGATAATATAAATTGTCAAGCCAGTCACTTAGAGGGATAATCTAAGAATTTTCCAGTTGATACGGCTCAGCAGTTTTGAATTATTGAATTTTGAAATTTCTAATCTCTGATTATCTCAATACTGCTAAACTATACCATCTTCAAAATTCTTATACTATCCCTCTAAGTAGTGGGCTTGAAAACTTGTATGATCTTTTTACCTTTTAGGAAAAGAGACGCTCAACCCACATTCTGGAATTTGCCTGAACTCTGGGCATTCTGAAAATTAAAAATAACTATTTTTGAATTGAGCAAATCAATCAGAGGGATAGCATATGAAATTTTAAGTTAATCGTCTAGACCAATTTTTAGCTCTTCGATTTTGAATGCCTTATATGATGATTATTTTGAAATTGGTCTATATGGTAAACTTCAAATTTCTCATGATATCCCTCTGATTGGTATGTTTAACGAAAACTTAGTTATTTTTAATTTTCAGAGTGACCAAAATGCTTCTGAGTGATTTTACGTATAAACCTTTTAAGCCTTAAAAACAAGTGTTCAGCTTGATCGATCATCAATATCAAAGACACAAACATTTGAAAAGATAGCTTAACTCATTAAAAAAGAACCTGTGAAAGTCCCAGAATATCACAGGTCTTGGTTTCTCTGTGAGAAATAAATATAACAGCTCATTTATTAAAAAGCACAAGTTTATTAAAAATGACTTGTTGAAAAAATGTAGGTAAAACAGTGAAATATTAGCGTAATCCAGAGAAATTTTGTTGCACGACATTATAAAAATACTATAGAATATCCCTATACATTCAGTTTTAACATTTATAATAATTAAAATAAACTAATCAAGATTTTATACTTTGAAAAGCGCACCCGGGTGCCATATACTCCATATGTAATAGTTTCAAGGTTATTTGACTTATATAAAAGTCTATAAACCATTAATTATAATCAATACATCCATGCTCATTAATCATTTTTATTTAGTTTCATTTAAAAATAAATTTTAAAAAATATTTTTGAAGACAGAGCAAATTAAGCTCTAGCAGAAGGAACTATCTTTCCATCTCTCTCTAATAAATGCATAAATGTACCAAAATTAGACTTTGGAACAATTTAAAAAATTTTTAGGAAATATTGACGGTAATTTAAAAACAAAATAAAACACTTTCTCTAGCTATTCATAAGAATCCCTTTCGACGAACAGCCTGAGAGTCTACCTCCCAGGAGACGATAGGAAAAGTTATAAACTATTCATATACACTTAAACAACTTAGAAACTTTCATGCATGAGCGATGCATATTCTTGACACTTCACTAGCTTCTCACAATAGAAAATAATTTTTTCCTTATATAAACTGAATATTCTCTGAACCAAGAAAATAAAACACTTTTACTATCTATTCATAAGAATTCTTTTTGACGTACAGCCTCAGAGTCTATCTCCCAGGAGACGATAGGAAAAGTTAACATAAGCACTTCCACAATTGTAGAAACTTTCTTGCGTGGAAGATAGAATATAATCGTAACACTCAACCAACTTGTCACATCACAAGAAAATTATATAAACAGGAAATTCTGTATAAATTTTCTTTGATTCTTGAACCATAAAAATACAACACTTTCACTAGCTTCTCATCAGGATCCCTTTCGACGAATAGCCTGAGAGTCTACCTCCCAGGAGACGATAGGAAAAGTTATGAATTATTCATATACACTTAAACAACTTAGAAACTTTCATGCATGAGCGATGCATATTCTTGACACTTCACTAGCTTCTCACAATACAAGACAATTTTTTCCTTATATAAACTGAATATTCTCTGAACCAAGAAAATAAAACACTTTTACTATCTATTCATAAGAATTCTTTTCGACGTACAGCTTCAGAGTCTATCTCCCAGGAGACGATAGGAAAAGTTAACATAAGCATTTCCACAATTGTAGAAACTTTCTTGCGTGGAGGATTGAATATAATCGTAACAATCAACCAACTTGTCACATCACAAGAAAATTATATTTTCTTTGATTCTTGGACGATGAAAATACAACACTTTCACTAGCTTCTCATCAGGATCCCTTTCGACGAATAGCCTGAGAGTCTACCTCCCAGGAGACGATAGGAAAAGTTATGAATTATTCATATACACTTAAACAACTTAGAAACTTTCATGCATGAGCGATGCATATTCTTGACACTTCACTAGCTTCTCACAATACAAGACAATTTTTTCCTTATACTGAATATTCTCTATGTTAAAACTTTCTTCGATTCTTGAACCAAGAAAATAAAACACACTAGCTATTTGTAAGGATCCCTTTCGATGTATAGCCTGAGAGTCTATCTCCCAGGAGACGATAGGAAAATTTAATAATTGTTCATAAGCACTTCCACAATTGTAGAAACTTTCTTGCGTGGAAGATTGAATATAATCCTAACACTTAACCAACTTGTCACATCACAAGAAAATTATATAAACTGGAAATTCTGTATAAATTTTCTTTGATTCTTGGATGATGAAAATACAACACTTTCACTAGCTTCTCATCAGGATCCCTTTCGACGAATAGCCTGAGAGTCTACCTCCCAGGAGACGATGGAAAAAATTACACATCTACTTCAAGAATGTAGAAACTTGCTTGAAAGGTGAACCCAGGAGACGATAGAAAAAGTTACATATTCACTTCAACAACGTAAACTTTCTTGAAAGATGAATCATTAAATACTTTACACTTCACTAGCTTGTCACATCACAAGAAAATGCATCCTGATAGTTGTATGCCTTTCAATCCAATAAAACCTGAAAAATAAAAGAGAACATTTTAACAAAGAATCAGTAATTCACAAAATCTTTCATTATATTATGTAAGATTTATAAAAAAAGTAAAACTAAATACTTATCTAATTCTAGCCTATTAGTCATGTCTTAATTAATATCCGTATTGTTTTCAAAATAATAAATCACTTCACTAGTTATTTATTGTAACATCATAAAACATATCAAGTATATATATTCTTTAATACTACATGTGTATTGCTTAAAAATAAAATCTTAAATTATTAAAATGTAAATACACTTAGTGTCTGCTTGTCTGCACACATAAACTGTATATGCAATTACAATTACTTGATTCCGATTGCTGGTCTAAACTTAATTGATATGCCAGCTATTTACTAGTCTGGTAATAAATAGAATCAGTGAGGCCGATAGAATATTTCAATATATTCACACACAGAAATCTTTTTGTTTTGCAATATCTTACTTAATGACTCTAATTATATTGCGATAAGAAATTATGCAAAAATAAAAAACTTACGCTTACTCTATTCCAATTGCTGGTCTAAATTTAATAGATATGCCAGCTATTTTCCTAGTTTGTTAATAAACACAAACAATGAGGCTGATAAAAACAGGAACTTTTTTGTTTTCCAGTATTTGCTCCAAGCATATAACCTCACATGAACCAATATGGTAAATAATAACTTATAAAAATCTGAAAAAATAAAAAAACATTTAAAGAAAGAATAAGTTCATAAAATTCTATATATATATATAATATATTTAAATGTGATATAAAACTAATACTTATCTGATTGTGTTCTCGTAATTCATTTTTTCCATAACCGTGTAAAAACAAAAATATTAATTATATTTGACACTTTTTTAAAATCTATATTTATGTTATTATTTAACAATATTTAGCAATATATATATATACAGAAACAGCAAAAGAAAATTCATGTTGATAAAAAATAACACTGTGTATGAAAACATCGTCTGTCGTCTGCGGAAAAATAACGTATACTGAAGTATATCTATATAGCCCAGAATGACGTAGATACTACGTCACCGGATATCCGTCGAATAATTGTTCTCCCGTGAGGAGAATTGAGGAGTCCGAACTTTCACTTTACAATATCATTCGATAGAAGCAATTTCACAAAATATGGCCCTGATGTGATTTTATTACTTTCGTCGCAAGCTTTCATTTAAGCGCTCGTACGTAAGAAACGAAGCAGTCAATACGAAGAAAACCGTACGTCAAGGTTCCAACAGGGCAAGTTCAAAGTATAATAGGGTCTGGCTAGCGCCCGACGGCGGCGTACGTACTAAAGTACCTTATACTTGCCATCGTGGCGCTACCGCGCCCCTTGATAATATAATATGATATGATATAGTAATATTCATAAAATGTTGTGGTGGTATTGATATAATATTGCGCTTTGCCTAATGGTGATGTCAAGCGCCGCGGCGTGCGCCTTAGCGCAGCTCGGCTGGTTTTTGGGGATTTCGCGGTGTTGTGCGCGTTGTGTTATGTGTGGATGCTGCGGCTGCTAGTGCGCGAACTTGCTGACTCTGCCAGCTGTTGACGCGCGCAATCGCGATAAGTGCATTTTGATCTTAGCACGCAGAGGCTCGGGATCTAATCGCCCTGTCAACTACCAGTTCCTGTGTAGCCGTCTTAGAAGGTAGAATCGTCATGCACGCGTGCGAGAAAGAGTGCTTCATTGACGTGTAAGTGTCTGTGAACAAGTTGTTTTGCGCCGCGGTGCAGTGTGCGGATTAAGTCCGTACGGGCTTACTAGATCTGATTGTTTCAGGGTGACTGGGTATGACCGCGAGGGTCCTGTTGAAAACGCCGCGCGAGGCCAGCGATCCGCGCACCCGTCCCTCAACCCTGGTCGGCCCATTCTCTGTTGCCGGCTGCCTCGCTACGACCTGCGCGCAGCTCAGCGCCGGCTGGTAGAGCGCTATTTTCCGCCGGAAGCTCACCCTGCCATGCTCGGCTTCACCACGGAATGGGTGAACTATCTCCGGGAACACACGCTGGCCGAAATTGTGTACGGCCGTCGTGTCATGTGTTTGAATTGGCTGTTGCTGGAGAAGATGCCCCCCACTTACGTAGAGAGCATTCTCCTGCATGAGCTCATGCATTCGTACCTGGAGATCACCGCGGGGGATCGCGAGCACGGGCGGGCTTTCCGGCAGTGGTGCCGTACCATCAATCAGTACGGGGAGCACGAGATCCGCGAGGAGCACCCGTGGCCTTGCAACCTGCAATGAGGTTAGCTATCTTCCTTTTCTGCTGCAGTGATCCGTGTGGATCCGTGAGCTCGCTCTGCCGTAGTTGCGCGTCGTGAGGCGCACCGGCACTGAGATGAGCGCTCGGATTTTGCGCTTCCACGCGCTGTAACTCCACGGGTTGGTAACTGGAGTGTAGGTGCGTCGATGTTTTGGGTATCGCTTTTTTTGTAGCTGCACGTCCGGTGCTACGGAACGATAAAAAAACGACGAACTCACGGCTTCTCGCGTTCCGAATCGGTTTCGAGTAGAAACTCCGAGGCGCGCTTTATCTTGTCGACGTAGACCACTTTTCTGTCGCCGTTGACTATCAATGACACGCTGTTCGTTTGACTATAGATTTTTGCGATCTCGAAGGGTCCTGTGCATTCCGCTCCAAACTTTTTGTGTTTCGGCTCTTTTAATAGGAGGACGAATTCGCCCTCGCGGAAGTACTTAATATTGAGCTTCCTGTCATAGTAATATTTAGAATAGAATTTGGCCTGCACGAGGTTCATAGCAGTCGCCGTCTGGAGCACCTCTAGGTTACCCGTCATTTCCTCGATGAACTCGTTATACGTCAGGGCCGATCCCTCACGAGGGAATCTGGAAGGTGTTCTTGGCTTGGTCCTGAATACGAGTTCGTGAGGTGTGTACCGGGTAATCTCTTGCACGGTACAATTGTAGGCGTGCTGGCACAGGGACGTCCACGAATTCCAGTCGTCGAAGGACTTGACGTACTTGCGCAGGTATTCTGTGAGCGTGTGGTGTATGCGCTCAATAGATCCGTTGGACTGCGGATGTTATGTGGTAGTACAGAATTTTTGGATCCCGAATACGCTGGCAATAGCCGATTCTGGAAATGCGTCCCTTGGTCGGTGAGTATGGCCTCGGGTGGGCCGAATACGCATTGTTTGGCAGGTGCCGCCGCGGGCGACAAACTGTCTGACATCATGCCGCATATTCTGCCAGTAGAAATCGCACGCGATTTTCGCGTACGTCTTGATGGTGCCGCGGTGACCTCTTGCGGCTACCACATGATATTGCCGGCGAACATGTCGTCGTAGATTTCGCCGAACACTGGCCTCAGCTTTCCGAGGTCTCGGACTCTCTTCGAAGCTCTTCCGCTTGCGAGCTGTTACTATCCTGCTGAGCGTTTTTAGGCACTTTCATAGGTCGTTACGGATGGACCTTTCCTCGCTGTAGTTTTTGGCGCACAGGCCAATGAGTTGAAGTCCTGAGCAATCCGAGATGCTCACCTCACCGACGCCGAGCTACTGGTCAGCCCGACTTTCGGGATTGATGTAGCCTCACTCTACGAGCGCCTTCAGGACTTCTGAAGACAGTCTGTTGTCCGTCGCCGTGAGGTAAACAAGGTTTTCCTTGTACGCGAAGGGGTGTTCTTTCACCGGTCGTAAGTGTACGAAAGGCGGAATTTCCTCGCCGTCGGGGATGGCCCATGGCGGCTTTTCACGTGGTGGTCTGGCGTGCGCTATGACATAACGCTTCAGGGTATTCTTTTTGAGGGCTGCCGTTACCACCGGGGCCAGTCCGACGTTTGATTCCGCAAAGGTGCTCGGGCCTGATCTTAGCTGGTTGCTTGCTTCTCCCCGGGGGGTCGGGGAGGCCAAAGTTTCGTCGTGAGTCCTGTCCCGCGGAAGCTGATCCTTCACAGACCTGCCTGTTCATCGTGCTGAGGCGCGTGGCTGCTTATCGTGCTCGATCCGAGCTCTTGGTACGTTCCGCTTGTCCTGAGGAGAGACTGCGGACACGAAATGTCCATGAGCGGAGACGAGGCTTGCCCAAGCGCCGGACTATCTCTTGGGCCGGCGTTTCTAGGATGTTCCGGGTTTTGGTGACATTCCCATTCGTGCGCTTCCCGCGGCCGAATACTGAGGAGGTGGTTGAGCCGCGCCGTGGGTGGGGACCTGCTACGTGTAGTATTATCCCCGCGCGGTCGATCCCCTGGTGCCGTCATTCGCCTGTATGGCGTGAAGTGTTAGCCCTCCAACTGCAGGTAGACGGTCGCGTCCATGCCATTTGCCAGTACGGGAAAGAAGACTACGCTGCCACCCGGGCTTCTAAAGTGGATGCACACGTTGGTCTTAAACTCGTGTGCGAATAAGAAAGCGCGAGTTCGTTCGAGTTTCAGGAACTGGCACTTCTTTGACTCAACAGTCATATTGGCGTCCACAAGCCTCTCCAGCACCCGGCGGAGACAGTGGCCGTGCTGTTTGAGGGTCTCGCTGAAGACCATCAGGTCGTCTAGGTACACCTCTACTTCTTCGCTCTGTAGGCCCCTCATGGCTAGGTCCATGGCTCTTGTGAATGTCAGCGTTGCTTCTTTGAGGCCCATGGCTAGTCGCTTAAACTGGAGGAGCTGGTTGTCGGATTTACCGTCCGGCGCGTAAAGGCCGTTAGGTGCTTGGACTTGGGATCCATTTCAATTTGGTGGTATATCCCTGCTTCAAGTCCGTGACGGTAATGTAGTTGGTTGCCGCCAGATTTTCAAGTATATCGCTGGTAAAAGGCAGGGGGTAGCAGCTCCCTTCTGTCTCCTCATTCAACGCACGGAAGTCAGTGACGAGCTGGAATCGCTTGTTCCCGTGAGCGTCCGGTTTCTTGGGGACTATCCACAGTGCTGAGGAGTAATTGGAGCTGGAAGGTTCGACTATAACTTGCTCCTGGAGCTTTGCTAGTTCTCTAGCCATGTGCTCCTTTATTGCTGGCGGGAACCTATATCGGCCCGTACGTATGGACTTACTAGACTTCCAAAGTCCAGTCCTCTAGAGCCTTCTAAAGTCTAGTTCAAAGACGCCTGCGAATTCGTTGATGACGTCTCTAACCAGCGCAATTTCTTCTTCGTTGCAATTTTCGAGGTCAGCGAGCTCCAGGATTCTCACAACTCTCGTTTCTCTTGCCGAGTCGTCGGCCTGTAGCGCGGTGTTAAGGCGCTCTACCTCTCTGTAGTCGGAATGACCTTCTTGACCGCGGGTCAGGCGCCTAATGTCGGCGGTCTCCACGGTCGTTCCCTCTGTCTGGCCGTCCCCTTCGGCCAGGTATGAGGGGTTTCCCGGGATCAAGCAACACGGGAGGATCTCAACGACAGGAGTCGGGATCGTTACTTCCTTGTTGTTTGTATTGATGCACTCGGTCATCGCTCGACCGCCTCTGTTTTCGGCTAAGCAGTTGCCGAATAGGTGGTCAGGATGGATTTCTTGCAGCGGGATCCATCCGACTTCTGCTTCCGCGTTCGCTACACGGGAGCTGATGACCATTCTCACCCGTGGGGGAATTGATACCTTTTCGTCCTCCGCGAAAGGGAAGGTAAGGCCGCCGAGGCGCAGGCATCTGGCGTCTACGTCGACGCTGCCGTGTAGTGCCTTGATCACGTCCCAGCCCAGGATCCCGTCAGTCTCTTACCATGGGCTCTCTTGACGGGGGCGCGCCGAGTGGCTGCAGCGGCGTGACCTTCGTGGAGGTGAGGTTGCAGACCTCTACCTGCCGGTTGAATCGATACCCCACTTCATGCGCGACGCGGGCGCCGGGCTCGCCCTGTGCAGAGATACGCGTGTCGAGGAGAGTAAGGTTGCCGTCGGTCCGCTTGTCTGACTCGTGCAGTCTTTCGATCGTTATGTACCTCGGAGGGTTATCTCGATCGGCGCGACCTTGAATTGGCGACGTCTCGTCGGGGGTGCGTGGTTGTTGCACGGGGTTGAAGGGAAGTGGTGGCAGAATCGTCTGCTGGGTATATGAACCATCCATGTGCAGGTTCGCCTGCACGTCGGGTTCGGTGACGGGCTGCGCTCCCGTGGAGGTAATCTGTGTCACCTTATCGTTGGCGCTCTTGCCAACATCGAGGGAATCGAACTTACGTTCGATCTCTATTAGGCTAGGGTGGCTACCCATCGCTGCGAATTCCATGGACTCGCACTCTTGAGTCCTAATCAGCTTGGTGGTTTGCTGATTGGACTTGCATGTTGTCCGACGCTCATCGTCTGGGGATCGAGACGAGCGTCGAATTAGTTTAAATGTTTTTCTTCGGCTGGTGCACCCTGTTGGTTCTGGTTGTTGCCGAATTCTTTACCATCGTCACCGCGATTGTTGTTACCATTGTTGTTGTTGTTGTTATTGTTTCGCGGGCCGTTCCCTCGAAACCCGCCTCTTCTACCGCCGCCGTGGCCTCTGCCGCGGTTATTGTTGTTTCAAGCATTGTTGTTGTTGCCGTCGCCGCTACCGTTGACTCCGCCGCAGTTCCCGTTATGGTTTTCTCCACCATCGTTGTTTTGGTCGGAATCCGACCGTCTACGGTCAGTGCGCGGGTTGGTTATGCGGTTCTGCAGGGCGTCTCGTATCAACGTTCTGCTCTCATCGAGTGCATGGCTATGCGCGTTGCAATAGTTGCAAAAGGCCTTAGGTCGCTGGTTGCCGATTGGCTGGGGGGCGCCTTCAGTTTCCTAACCCACGGGCTGGCTTGCCTGCGCGCCCTAATCCGTTGCACCTGCGACGGTTAGCCGCACCTGAGCTACCGGGTTGACCTCCGAGGGTGGCGAGGTGGGATCTAGCCTTGCCCCGAGTTTGGCCTCGTGGCCAATCGCGGAGTTGATCGCTTCTCCCAATCTAGTGGGGTGAGTGCAGTGTACCAGGTGGTCTAGCGGGGCGTGTAGGCCATACATGAATTGGTCAAGAACGTCCGCGTCCGCTGCCGCCTGCTAGACGTGCGGTCGGACTCGGTTAAATTTGGCGCCGAGTTGATGACTCAGAAACCGTAGTCATTGACCGACTCGCAAGTTCCTTGGACGACCGCCCTCATTTGAGCTGGAAGTCTATCTGCGACGCCGATCAGGCACGTGTCGACAGAGTCGTAGCTGACCGTGCGGGCTCGGAATCCTTATGTAGACTTGCCCGTTAGTTTATTGGCAATCTGACTTAACAGGAATCGCTCAATCTCCGGCCCGAACGCGTATAGGACTTCCCTGACTGCAGTGGTGAATATGGTCAAAGTATCAACATCCCCGTCGAAGTGGGGGATCATCGACAGTGATTGATTGAAATGGGCGTAGCGTTCGGGGTCTATGCTCGCGACCGATAGGAGGCTAGCCCTTCCCTGGTTGTCGTATGCACTCGAGGAGTTGCACGGGGGCTGGGGAGGCGGCTGGGGTGGTGGTGGAGATGCATCGCTGGCGGCTGGGGGGTAGCGCGGCGGAAGCCGTACTCTCGCCGACACCGGCCTATGATGCGCGTTCCGATCGAAGCTGCCGCGTCGCTCTCGATGGGGGCCTCGCGGCGTGTCGCGCCTGCCGTTCGGTCCGGCCGAAGTGTAGCCGCGTCTGAGTCGATGATCGCCGGGGCCATGCTGGCGTCGGTACCACGTGCTGCAATCCGACCCATATCCGTCGCTGTTCCTCTCCCCTCCTGCAGTGTAGTAACTGCTGTGCCAGCTATGGTCAGAATCCCCCGAGTCGCCGCCCTGGTACCGAGCAGCGCCTTGACGTGAACCATGCCGAGCTGCGCCGTGCGGCGGTGATCGCGGCGTGGGCTATCGCTGGCGACGTTTGCGTCGCTCTGCCATCCCGGTAGTCCGGGAGTCCTGGTACCATATAGGAACATATTTGGAAGTTCGTACCACTTGCAATTTTATTGTTGGTTCTGGTAGGTGTTAGTGTACTGATGATGACCTCAAATTCTCTACCTCGCAGCTGCCCCGGAACATTGTCATTATTGCAAAATAAAGTTCAAAAATGCATTTTTTTTATTTGTAGTTTTTTTTATTATTAACTTTACGCAAAAAAGTTGAGAATAAAAATTGTTCACAATTGAATTTCCTACAAGTTACATGTATTCCCGAGTGCGAAGTTAACTTTTTTCATCGCTAAATCGTTTAAATAAAAAAAAAGTTTTTTTCTTCATGTTGCCGTAGCTTATGCAAAAATAATTATTTTTGATCGAACTTCCACTCAAAAGGTCTTGACAATTCATACTATATAAAAATGCTTGCCCGATCTCGCTAAGTTAAAATGGCGGCTTATTGCAAAATTGTTATTCTATTATTTCAAATGCATCTCTATTTGTCGCATATAACAATAAATCGATGCGACCACCTGAAATCGCTAGCTTATGGCATACTTAACAAACGCTAAAATAACTTTTCTTCGAATTAATATTTAACAACATTTTTAGCAATAAATGTCCATTTCTGTGTTTGTATCTCGGCCAATTTTAAAGTTAGTGAAACGCGGTAAAATCCATCGTAAACTGTGTAAAAAACCATGAATTTTTATATAAAAAATATGAAGATCAGACAAATAGCAGCCGAGATAATAATTTTTTTTCAATCGCCGATTACGCCGAAACTACTTAATATTTTTAGATGAAATTTATTACAGTGCTTGTTGAAGAAATACTCTAGAAGATCATGTCTGTCTAAACAGCTATAGATGCCTTGGTTCGGCTGAAACGACTGGAGAAAAAGGCTAAATTAGCGCGCTCGACCGCGCGGCTCGTCCGGTCGGGCGGTGCGGTGGTGGGGGGAGCGCCACTGCGGCGGCGGACAGGATTTCGTGAACCTTAATTGTAAATTTATTTTCTCGGCAGCTAAAGCAGCTATTGCAATAATTTTTTTTTTTTAATGTGTTTTTTTCTCAGCTTTTTTGCTCTGTTAAGGGATTATGACACTGTTAAAACCTGAAAAAAACAAAAAATTGTTAGTGTTGTAAAAAATTAATAGATATATAGGTGCTCTAAAAACTATATTTTTGCTTTCAAATACAAGTATTGTACATCACTTTTATGCATAAATAATGTGCAAAAAGTGAGTGTAATATTTAAAAACAATTAAAGGAATTGCTTACCAAAAATCATGATTTTCATCAGTTTTGTTTGCTTGCCGCATGGTTCTGATGGAAGCGTACCATCAATTCTGATGAATCAAAGTACCAAATCCTGTTTATGAATCTGGTCTCAGACTAAGTGGAACAGATTCCTGGAAAACACAAAATTAATATAATTAATTAAACATATATTGACAATATTAATAATTATAGTGAATTTTACGTATGTAAACATACGTAACATTCGCTTTGAATTTATTTTTGGCAATTCTGCTCCTCTCAGTTTGTGATCGTACTAATAAGGAAGGTTTTCTACTTTGGTTCATCTGGATTGATGTTACGGTTCCTTCAGAAAGCTGCGGCAAGTACATGAAAAGCATGAAAAAACTAAATTTGAGTAAAAGGTATTTAAAGTTTTTAATGTAAATCATACAAATGAACTCAGCTATACTTACAGAAACTATGTGGCATACCTTGATTTGTTTTTGGTACTCAAATATACATACAATAAAGTATATTTGGTGGTATGCGCATATCATGCTGTGTGATAATAGCATTTAGAAGCTGGAAATAAAATAAAAATTATCGTTAGCTATTCATAATCACGTTATGTTTATGATTTACAATTACATGCAATACTTACCATTATTAAATACACTTCAAGTTGTTAAAAAGTATGCAAAATAATACTCCAGACAGTCAATATAAACTCCCATCTTGCTGGATTACACCCGTATACCTAAAAGCAAAAAATAAACCAACAAAGTAAAAGCTCATTATGAACACAATTATTACTAATTAATTTCCAATACTTATCTGAATAATTTTTGTACTCTGCAGAAGCTCTTGCACTTTTACAACACCACTGAGGTTATAAGCATTGTTAGAGCAGCTAACAGACTAACTGCACTGATCTAGTGTCTTGGATGAAAAACAGCTGTTTGTCTGCTTTCAGCTGCTTCACAGAAAATTCTACTATACCGATCAAACAGTAATCTTCATTCTCGACCGGACGTTGTGAGATACAACCTGTTCGAGTTGCAAATTCAAATTTGTTAAATGCCTTTACTTTAACACATTGAGTTTATTAACATAAAATCACACATAGAAAAATTAATTTTACGGATTTTATTTAATTTACGGATTTTATTTATTTTACGGAAATAAATTCATAACTCTTGAGAAAAAAACGGTTTGTAAAACGGTTTTTAAGTCGTATTTTCAGTAAGATTTCTCATGAAATAACTCTGTAAAAAGTGTGGTAGAACAATCCTTTTCACAAGTTTGGCCTAATTAAAATATTTAAAAATCACGATTATCCAAAAATTTACTTGAAACAGGTTTATCAGTTTTTTGTCGATATCTTCAAGGCAAATTTTTTTAGCAAAAAACGGCTTTCAGGACCATATTCTACGGACTATTATCTGTGAAAAAAATGAATATAAAAAAAATTAATATTTTCAAAATTTTAACACTGTCATAACCCCTTAATTAAATTATCATTAAATTAACAGAAATCCCTAAAATTGTAATTTTTTTCACAAATTTTAATATTTTTTTACCAAGCGCATAATATACATAATTTTGAATCTAAAAATATTATTATCGTTACACCCGCATAACATATATATGTATATGTAAACTAACAACCGGCTCTTTGTGTTTTGAAAGGCTACTTTTTGTAACTTTTGAAAGGTCTAGTTTTGTATAAAAATTATTATTTTGTTTGTGCGTATCTTCGAAAATGTACACCCTTCCCTCTCAAAAATGACACCCTTCCTCTAAAAAATGACACCCTTTCCTCTTAAAAGTGACACCCTTTCCATTATATTACAAATATATATAAACTAACTGCAAATCAATACGCGTCAATTGGAAATTTGCCTCTAAAAAGTATAAATGTCTATGAAACCTCTGAAACAATGAAGTGAAGATTTATATTTATCCTTGCAAATATGGAAATTTACGATGGAGTTAGTTTACATATACGTATATATGTTATGCGGGTGTAGCGATAAGATTTTTGGATTCAAAATTATGTATATTATGCCCTCGGTAAAAAAATATTAAAATTTATGCAAAAAATTACAATTTTCGGCATTTCTGTTAATTTTATGATAATTTAATTAACCGAGCAAAAAAGCTGAGAAAAAAACACATTAAATGAAAACAAAGAATTACAATAGCTGCTTAAGGGGATCAAGAACGTTTCAAAAATCTCGAAGCTATGTGTCGATAACTTAAAATTACAGTTTCCTCTGTAACTATTGGTCTTTTAAAGTTAGACGAATTTCGTAAACGTAATTGTACATAAAAAAACAAAATTTATCTTCAAGCATGGATAAAAGTTTTAAAATATTAGTTTATTTTAATAATTAGCATTAACGAGTGGTGATGTTCACCACCTTCTGAGAATGTAGCACAGCTTACTATGTAGTGGCTACCTATGGATGTCCCCGACGAAACGCGCGATGCTGAGAGTAGAGCAGAAAAAATTGGGCATTAAAAACTACGGTGAAAAAATGGGTAGTGTTTCCGAAAATTTTATGAGGGTAAAGGGCAATCACGGAGGCTGAGCGTGAACAAATCATAATAATTCAAAATTTGCAAAATAAATACTTTATAAACAGATATGTCATTCTACAGAAAAGGCTTATTTCAGCAGAATTTGAATGATAAAATCGAATGGTAACTATCTGAGATTATAAGAATAGTTTGATAATCTTCACTTATAGTCCGGGAGTCAGGGAGTTTAAAAGCACCGTATCAGAAAGTTCGCGCAAGAGTTTATTTTATCTTTGAAATTTGACGATAACATAAAATTACAGTTTCCTCTGTAACTATTGTTTTTCTAAAGTTAGACGAATTTTGTAAACGTAATTGTACATATAAAAACAAAACTTATCTTCGAGCATGAATAAAAATTTCAAAATATTAGTTTATATAATATATCCGGGAGTCCTAGGATTTTACCAGAAAGTTCGCGCAAGAGTTTACTTTATCTCTGAAATATTTTCTTAGCCATTTACTGAAAATAGCCCCAAAGTCTCAACTTCGGACCCGATCGGGAATATTGTTATTATTGCAAAATAAGTTACCAAAATGCATTTTTTTCAGTTTTTCTTGATTAATTTTTTTGTTACTTAATTTACGCAAAAAAAGGTAGGGACAAAAGTGGATCAGCATTGAATTTTCTATAAGATACATATATTCTTTTTGCAAAATTAATGTTTTTCCGACTAAATTATTAAATAAAAAATTTTTTTTTCAATTTTCACATTGCCATGGTTTTTATAAAATATGATCTTTATTTATCGGATGAGCACTCGAAGATGACTTTTAGTACAGACAACGTAAGAATTGAAGCCCGATCTCGATATCTTAAAATGGCGTTTTGTTGCAAAATTATTTAGCCGAAAAGTTCAAATTGATGTCAAATTCCATCCAGGAACGATAATTGAATCCAACTGCGTTTAATCGACAGCTTATGATGTAATTAAGAAACGGTAAAAATAATTTTTCTTAATATTAATACTTAGCAACATTTTTAATAAAAATTTTTTCAACGGACGATTACGCCGAAACTACTTGATATTTCTAGTTGAAATTTGGTACAGTGCTTGCTGAAATAATACTCTAAATCATTACATTTTACGCGATAGCTCTACATGCTTTAGTTCATCTAAAATGACCGAAGAACTATGCGAGTTCAGCGCGCGCTGCCTAGCTTCAGGAAGTACGCGAGTAACTTTCGTATATCGTTTCAAAAAAAATACCAATAGTTGCGGAATTATATTAGTATGCGGAAATAATATTAGTATCCGCGATAAAAAAAACTGCGCATGGTTTTTTCTTTTCAAGAAAAATCCAAAACTGATTTCGCTGCGAGAAAATAATAAATGTGAATTTACTCAGCAAATAAACATCGTGGAAGGGTAAAACCAAGCTGAATCGTTTGCAATTAAACTGCGGATTACGTACATAACTTTAGAAGTGCGTAATTCGCAATATTTACTTAGAAATCAATTTATTAATTTTCGCGTGTAATGGTATCCATTATAAGGGATATCGCCGTTCTGTTTTCCTTGCTCCAACAGTCGCGCGACTTGGACAAAATGTGTACTACACTTTTATATTTACATAGTCTGCACTCGTTGCATTTCGGATCCCATATGCTCATGAATATAAGTCTGCTGCGCTTTAATCTAACCTCTCAATAATTTATTTGTGCGCAATCAAAGTTATTACTTAACTATTTTTAGTACACAACTATACGCAAGTATGCTAAACACTAGTACGCTTTCGTTTCCTAAAATATTATTCTGTCGTTGATGCAGCTTGTATGAAGGAATCACGCAATGAATTTTAATCTATCAGATAAGTATAAATAAAAACATATTGCGAAATCGTTATAGCTTTCAATAATAAAAGATCTGATTCTTTATTAAATATTTCTTTTTCTTTGATTTAGAAAATGAATACCATCATGAACGAGTCAATTACAAGTCGCAGTCAGCAGGTAAACAGTGAGTAGAAATGTAGGTAACTGTGTCACACATTTTTAATTATTTAAGGTTCAATGAAGAATATTATATCATATATATTACTACAATACTTAATATAGTATTACACTTAAACTAAAATATTAAAATAATTTCCTTTTATTTTAGATACGGAGTGTTTTGTGGACAATGTACAAGGATATGCAACAATTAATATTTCTTTTCATTACAGAACATCTGGCTTAGCTTTTTAGTCATACTCTGCGTAAATGATGAGAACTGCATTCACTGTAAAGTCTTTTTGTTTCACTTTCGTTGACCTATCTGAAGGTGCTACATTGTTATATACGAGCCATCGTCCATCTTACAGTTCTTTTCATTGTAGGTCATCTCACTCAGTTTTTTCTAGTTCTGTAAAAATTATAAGCGTTGATCTATTAAAACTTGTCACGTCATCATACAACTTTTAAGATTAGTTTATACTTTAGCATAAATAATGAGAGCTATTTTCTCATTTGGTATTTTTGTTTTAAGATCACTTATTTCTTTAGTCAGACCATCATACAATTACCACTTTCTAAGCTCATTTTCATAAACGAAACTTTTATAATGAACAATAGTCTTTAAAGCATTATTTTCACTTTCTGCATCTCCTTCAAAACAGATGCATCCCTTCAAAAAAAAAATCAGCATTTTGCACATGTAATAGAATTAGAATCGTATTGAATTTAGTTGTAAAATGTAATTTCCTTTTATCAATGGTCAAACTCAAAATGGGCAAATTCTTTTTATCGTGTAGGTATTCAGTATCTATTGCTAAATAATTTTCTAATTTGTTTGTTAATATAACCATGGAACAATTTTTATGCTTGTAGCTTTCTGTATTTCTACAACTTACTCTCTTACTAGCCAGATTATTCTCTACAATATTTTGCAAATTCTTTAAACCATTATCATAATATTCTGATGCCGGTATAAACGTTGTGCAAACCAATTTTTGTTGTTTTGATCCACATGTTTCACATTCAATAGTCTCAATAATACTTGGACAAGGAGCCATCAATTTTTCAAATACCTTTATTACATTGTCTTCACATTTAATATCTGATGGATTTTGAACTGAGTTTATGTAATGCATATTATATAAGACTTCTGCTCTATTTTAATAAAATTCTTTACAATCAAACGAATTGGCACAATATTGTATAAGATTTAAAAAATCTGTTTCATGCGTTCCGTTCATTAGTTTATTATTAGCTTCTATTGTAAATAAATAATGATCCAAATAAAGTGATGTTATAATTTCGGAGATGCTATCAAAGGGACATGTATTTTGGAAACGAAGCTTTCTTACATTGTTGTTTATAATATAATTTTCAAACCCTATCTTGTTACCGTTATAAATTAGCATACAGCCGTCTAATTCACGCTGCTCTTCTGAAAGTGTGGTTATTTCTTTTTGTATCTGCACTGACGATGCTTTTATATTACAATTTAAAATTGATTTTTCTTCAGAATTGCTATAATCATTCAAACCAACATTAGAATTATTATAATGTACTGGTGAAGATGTTTGTATATTTATAAAATTAGAAATTATCTTTTCTTCGGTAATGCTGGAATTATTTAAATTAAAATTGTAATTGTAGGAAATTATATCACTGTTATTATTGTGTAAGGTATCATGTTCTGTAAAATACTGCGAAAAATCAAAATTACAGCTAACACAATCTGACAATTGCAAATTATCAAGATTATAAGCCAAAATATCGATATTGTCCTCTATATTGCTCTCAATATTTCTTCTGTCCGATAGTAGATTTAAATTACCAATTTTTGTCAAATTCTCTGCTCTTTTAATATCCTTCTAAAGAAATTTCGGTGCTATAACTGGTCGCGTCCATCGGTCCTTCGAAGTCCTAAAAAAGGCTTCGGATCTGGCAGATGAACCTACTGCATTTGAAGAATTAAAGGGCACTCTCATAACGTTCGTCCAAAACGGGAAACTATAACATAAGTAGTATACCCCGGACTATGGCGCGTCAAAACAAACCCCCACCACCGCACCCAGAGCGGCGGGGAGATTTGCAATGACGCGCATAGTCCGGGGAGGAGAGGGGTATGCATATCATGTAATTGGGGGAGGGGGCCATCCACGTAATTGGGGAGAGGGGAGACCCATAGGAAGGGAGGGAGACCCATGGGGTGGGAGGGCTCAAGGGTGGGAGTGATGTTTAATCTGTGGGTGGGGGTTTGGAATGGGAAAGATGGTTTTTACTTAACTTTTTTCTTTTTTTCTTCTTTTATTCATTTTTTCCTTCTTTTCTTTTTCCTTACTTTTTTTTAACGTAATAATAATTATGAATGTGAAAAGGAGGTGGGTTATGAATTTACAGGTGAATAAAATACACAGTTTGATTAATTTTTCAACCTTTTATTGAGCATATTTATTAAGTTGTACATATGTAACGAAGCTAGTTCATACAACAAATTTTCAATTTCAATTTTTTCAAGCTCAGAAGCGTATTGATGATATTTTTTACAATAACCGTCAACGTTTTCCTTAAATGTAGTAAGTACTCTATTGTCGATTAAATTCACATATTTTTCACAATTCTCGGCGAATAACTTAATAAATGAGATTCCTCCATATAATCTTTACTTTTGTTTATAATAAAATCTGCAATATTTTTCACACTCTCGCTTACACTACCACCTATTACTTCGAAACACCAGAGACGTAAATCAATACATTTATGAATATAATTTTTTAAACACTCAAATGTCGATTCGTCCAGCGTAATGGATCCTTGAAATCTTTTTGGCATTTTGGGATCCATGGGTGAGAAACTCTGTTTAATTACGATGATTTTGTCCTCGTTATCGTTTGTGTATTTAAGTTTCCAGCCAGGACCCTCAACTGTCACGCTCTTTAGAAAATCAGCTTCTCCAGCAAAGTATTTTAAGATGTCTGAGAATTTACTCTTGAATATCTCCCAGCTAGCACTTGAGAAGGCTACGCCGTTGAATTCACTACTCAATAATCTTACTACTGGTTTGTAGTCTTCGTCCTCTAAAGAGTCGTATTCCATGCCAACGATAATTTTTTTTGAACATCTGTTATCTAGCTCGTACAACGCACAAAGTAACATTTGTTGCTGTGGATACGAAGCCATTCTTGTAGACGCGTCTTGACTGTTCTCTGGATGACTGACAAAGTAGCACTAATCGTGAATTCGTAATGTACAGTTTGAAATGTGGCGATAGTGGGAGGCCCCGAGCAAGCCCCTGGGTAGGGGGTCGACAAAGAGACCGAATGCTGATTCAAATTTTCGTTTGACGCGACACTTTATACGTTACAATAATGACATCTTCTAAGAACAACAGCTTTGTAAACATCTGATAATGCAGCCATCATTTCCTACGAAGAACTCATCAGCTTTTTTCGCGCGTCGTACATACTGTCTGGCTATGTCATCATTTTTTTGTAGATTGTCAGAGAAATTATTAAGAAATTTATTGTAACCTGAACCATCACTCATATAACGCAGAAACATAATACAATATTGGCCGCATACGTTGGAGGAATCATTCTGTAGTTGAATGTCATTTCAACGAAACTGTTTACAATTTTTTCGCAATCGGTTGATATGGTCAGGTATGTATTTGGTCGGCCCGGAATACACCGATAGTATGGCAGCGGATTTTTGTCAGATTTTTCAATATTTGAAGACCGTCCATTGCAAAGGCTGTTTATAGCGTTACATCTATTCGGAGACAATCATGATCGAGTCTTTATATGTAATGTGGTAGAGCATAGCGACATATATATATTAAAATATTAGCTACTAAAATCGACTATGACTTGACGAGATGCATCAATTTCTAAAATGTTTTCATACTCTGAGTATAGAATGCAATTGACTGTTTCTGTTAACGGATTACTGAAGCATACTTCCAATCGAATGCTACCATGTTTGATCAAATTCCAGTGGCCGCTATCGTTCGCCGATAAATCTGGAGTCAAATCAAATGCAAAGAGGCAATATCCGTGGGGATAGGAATCACGGGTTATTTGATTGCCTTCGTTGAGGAAATGTATGCATGTACCAGTGAAAAGAGTATGGTATGCATCTGCGTACAGATTTCTTGTTGTAAAATCGGGTTGCAGTGGTTTTGAAGGTACCTGTACACCGTCAACGTACAAGCATAAAAATTTTATATTAAAGTGTTCAAAATTGAATGGATTGAGCATTGGATCACCATTAAAAGCTTTATTATTGACAAAGCCAATGATTATTTTCTTTGGTAGTTGACCCAGTAAAATGTTATCCAAAGTCTCACCGTGTACACCACTATGCATAGTTATTGCTTTAACATCCACCCTTGTTAGAGGATATTTAGCAGTTGTTTTTGAGAGCGATTGAGCGTGCGCCAGCAATATACTCGAGCTGATTTTTACAGGTCTAACAAGAAGATTTGCCTCTTCGATATGTACGGTAAAATTACCGGTAGGATCCATCAGGCAAAAGCTATCTCGAGCTTTCACTAAGCGTACTCTCACTTCAACACCATTGATTAGAAGCCTCTCTTGATTGAAGACATCTGTATGCAGATGACCAATTAGGTCAATAGGTTTATCATGAGCTAATAGTTTCCGTCTTTCTACAAGACCCTGATTGGAATTTTCTGTATCGTTCATTTTTCCAGCGCTATCGTCACACCATAGAACAGCAGGCCCGTAATTTAGTAGCGTTTCAATATAAGCTCTGTATGCATAGGCATTGATAGGTGGAGATACAGGTTTTGAATTAAATAGTACGTCTACTTGATTTAATAGAGAATGCATAAAATTATTGACCGGTCCTACCCGTGCCATTAAAATTTTAAAAGCATTTCGATCATGTTCAGCCACATTTTCTTCACTTACTGTAGATTTTAAACTCACACGAAGGCTGAGCATGGTATGAGCCAAATCAATGTATTCATCACTATTACCAGGGATTACAAATTCTATCGATGAATCATCAGTCAAAGATGATATTGGTTTGTATTGAATCCAATGCGAATCCTCTATTGTCGTTTGTGTCGGTGGGATTTCAAATAGTAATAGCTCTGACTTCAGACATTCGCAAGAATGATTGTGTAAAAATGCCATTTTTTTTCACTGTCAAAAATATCTCTTGTACTTCTGTTTTTCATCTTTTTCTTGTAACCAGCTTCCTCCTGCTCTTCTGATTCTTTCTCGTTGTCTTCTTCTTCTTCTTATTGATGGTCTTTCTTGCACTTTTATTTTTTGTACGAGCAATCACACCACGCCTTCTTATTTTTCTACTATGCACTGTTGTAGGTGCAGCGAGTGACTGCAACTGAGAAGGATAACCGTAGCGCGACATTTTATATCCGGACCCCTCCGGTTCAGTTTATCCGTTTATCAGTTTATCCAACTTTTCTTCAGCTTTTCTCTTTAGAATTTCACCAGATTCTCTCACACGGCTGCGGAATGACTCTTTGACAGGTGTATTGCGTGTTGCAACGTCGGATATAATATTAATACCTGTACGCACAGCTTCTTTTCCCACAGCTCTAGCGCCGCGATTGATGAGCAGAAGGACTCGTCGAAATATACCGGCTAAGAATGAACCAATACCGTGACCTCTTTGATTTATATTGGTGATCCAATATAAACATGTCCAACACCTCTTGTGTAGGGATTTCTATCCCCTCCTCCACCACCACGGTAATCATTACCAACTTGATAACTGAAATAATTTTCGTAATGAGCCATTTTTAGTCGACTTTCTTGAAATGAAGTGTTCCGGTTAGCGTTCCGTGATCGAATGGTATCGGTTGTCCACAATCATCTCTTATATCTATTTCTATCGTCTGAAACGAGTTGAATAATAACGATATATATACATTGGTGGAGAAAAACTTTTAATCCTTGTATTTCCATATTCATAATTATCAGTGTTCAGTGGTATTGCTCGTAAAAGTCGAGATCGTACATCACCTGTCACATACGGTTCACAGAGGTCACTGTAGATCATTAACATTGTTGGTAAAGCGCTGGAAAGCCGAGCAGGTTTAGTACCTTCTATTAAACTTTGATCTTCACCAAAAACAATTGGCTTCTGTCTCTCATCATCACTTTCAAAACCGAGAATTTTTTGTATTTTTCCTGGCAAGGAAACCTCATGAGTAAATTCAGAGCAAATAGTTGTTCCACAGGTCTTTTTTATCGTTGTATAACCACCACGCTCAATCACCACCGTCAAATGATCCTTCATACATTCTAAATTATTTATTTCGTCGACGAGTGTGAAAATGTCTTTGTAATAACCAGAACGAATCAACGATTCGGTAATTGTAATTCTATCGTCTTCTTCTCTTAATTTGTTTGTCTTGATCATCGAAGGGGGTGTTCGTTTCACTGAAATTTTTCTTTTCTCTTCCTCGAATTTCACATGTTGAAACGTCAGCGGAATTTGAACCTCTGTAAGAGCAACAACCCATGATCCCTGTAACCTGATCTGTTGTGGTAATTGTGTGATATAGTGTGTTGTAGTATTTTCTGCGAAATATTTCATGCTGCTATTACTAGGTAAAATAATGTAGAATTGATCCTTCATTTCTGCGAAAGCTGGTTAGCCTTGATCCAAGAATTAAACTTTTCTGGATAACCTTTCCAACTGACAAAATATTCCTTCGAGCGTCCCTTGCCTCTGACATGCAACACCTTTTCTATTTCAAAAGATGTTGTACTTAGATCCTTTTGTACTCTGCTCAACTCCTCAGCATAAAAACACCCGTCTATAACCTCACCAGATAAATCTTGCAATTGGTAGACAGGTGGGTAACGCGTTAAAGAAACTTGTAGAATTTTAAATATTTCCAACGTCCAACCGCTCTCGTATCCCTTCTCAAAGATGTTTCGTGCACGACTGACTCGTACCATATCTCCAACTTTGAACTTAGGTTTGGCACCTGTTTTATTGTTTTTACCATATCGTCGATCTATATTTTTCCGTACTGTAAGAACATTATATATGGTAACAGATGCCAGCGTCATCTTGGTTGCAGAGTGTTTACTATGATTGTATGCTTTAATTATATTCTGCAATACATCAATGTATCTTCGTGAATTTTTGTGGGTAAAATATCGCCAAACCCGCTCTTTAATGGTACGTATTAGTCTTTCGGCTATAGCTGCTTTCGTATCAGGACGTCGTGCCACTCTGTGTGTGATTATCGTGTAACACTATCGTGTTACACTATCGTGTTACCATTATCGTGTAACACTAGCTGAGTCTCACGGCCAACAAATTCTTTTCCCTTGCCCGTTTGAAGACATATCGGCCGACGATCATTGCTTCTTGATAACACATGTAAAAACGCTTCAGCAACACTTTTTGAAGTTTTTTCCTTGATCGGTTCTGCCCAACAATATTTACTGATCACATCAATAATAATGACAACTTAACTGTATCCATCATTGTAAGTTTTTAAGGATCTCAAATCTATCAGATCAGCCTCCCATAAATCATCTAAATTTCGTATATTATAAATTCGTCTCGAGAATCGACGCTTAACGGGTCGATGTAGATTGTATGCATCTTGACTCTCGAGCCACTTTTCAACACTTTTTCGACTATATTTTTTACTTTTATTCTGTTTTTTTTTACGTATAGCTTGGAAAAGTTTATCAACAGCTGTGTATGATGTCGGATGTGATGGTGTATAATAAATTTTTTCAAATCTTAAACCTGCACGATTCATCGTTTTATGTACTTTTCTTGCTCTTCTTCGTAACCCCTTTCGACGGTTTCAATAATTTATTCTCTTTCTTCAGTTCTTTGTCCTGTTTCTTATTATAAGTCTTTACAGATTTGTTGTTACCCTCTTTCTTCTTTTTTTGTAATGCTTTCTTGATGCGTGAAAATAATTTTTCAAGAGTTATCTTGCTTACCATACAGCAAGCTGTCATCATTGCCACTGTTCGCTCATCCGCAGGTGTTTTATCAGCGAGCATTCGTTTAAATGAATATTCAGCTAATATACGATCAGCCTTACGTCGGTTGCAATTTTTATCGCTGTAGGCTAAGTCGTGCTGACGACATGCTGTATCTAACGGGTTAATACCAACTTCACCACGCTCGATACGTTCAGCGAGTTTTGTGCCAGGTCCGCAAAATTTATACCCGGGAACATGTAGTTCAAAAGGTAGTAGGTTTATTAACTCATCTAATGCACTATTTTTTACTTCATTTTCTTCTTCTTGTTTTTCTTTCTCTTCTGCGTCGAAGACTCGGGTGTTTTACTTTGATTCCCGCTTAAACGTCTCCATGCTATGATTTCAGAATTGGTAACAACTAGTTTTCTCTTCTTTTTTTTACTAGTAACTTGATCACCTAATTTTATGCTCGCGTCGCTCTCATCACCAGTGTCTGAAACACTACTGATTTTATTTCGAGAATTGTTTACACCGCTGGACCCTGGAATCTCATGACGTGGCGTTCGAAATCCTTTACCAGAGCCATCTGGTGTAGAATTTTGAAGAGAGACAGCAGTGCTAACTATACTTCCTTTTGGTGTACTTCCGACTATACTGGTCCAGACACGTTTATTTGTGTTAGCAGTCATATTTTTCCAGACACGATCCGGCTCATTTCCGATGTATTCACGAGGTATAAATGATTCATGAAGAGCCAGAGCAAACTGCTCGTGTCCATGAGGTGGCGTTCCTTGTCTTTTTCTCATAGCATCATTTATTAAATCAATCATGTTGGCTTCACCAAAGCGAACTCCTCCTATTGTCACAACACCATTTTAAAATGCAGTCTTAAAATGGAGATATCGTTGGAGTACGTTACGATATCTTGACCATTTTTCTTGTACAAGCAGCTGAATTCAATATATTACTCATTTCAGCATCTAGTCTACTCATAACAGTCCCCGGTGTTTGAACAGTCTTTAATATAGAAACATCACAGTGTCGCCTTTTGTAAGTACATTCTGGAGACGTTCAACATTCTCGTGAGGTACAAGTACCATCTTCCTTGCGTGATCCATATTTACTTCCTTATAATGCTAGCCAACAGTGTACCAATGATAGGTGCTAATAAAGCTGGCAAAAATCCACCACGTTGTATAATAATTTTATTCTTTTTGGATAAACTAACAGATGGTTCAGTTAGTTTTCGTAAAATCTCTGCATGGCGTCGTAATCGTGACTTTTGAGTGCTTTCTAAGGGTACATTACCAATCAAAATATTCAATGCACATTCACAAATATACCGTACTAATTTTGAGTCAGCAGATTGAATAAGTGCTTTTCGTTGTTTATTATTTAAATGATATAAACCTTTTAAAATTATAGCTTCCTTGCGGGCGAAAACACGTCTCTTTGATTGCTTACCCATCACAGGGATGCGACTGGAACAAGACTCGACGTGTCACCACCTTTTATCTTCTTATTTCGAGACACATAGACGTAATGTAACTTGTCGTCCGGGAAAATACAAGTTCGAAATCTGCAGTTGTCCGGTGTATTTTATTTTAAGTCCAACAGAAGGTAGCCATAAGGTATTGAATTTGCATCCCAATAAGCATCTTGCAAAAAGTTCGGATCCTCTGGACACAATTGCCGCGATAAATGTTGTATCTGTGATCTGTCGCGTAAATTTCGAAACACAACAATGTACTGTGCGTTTAAGGATATGTCACGTTGACCTCTACCCTGATGAAACACGTTTTGTGTAATGAATATCACTGAGAGCGAGTGATGATGAGACGCCTTCGAGAAAATGTCAACTATACTTCCACTCAACGACGATTCACGCATTAAGTCATCAATAATGACTAGCTTAGGTCTAGAGTCACTAAGCCAATCACTAGTTTGGGGCAGACCTTCTCGAAATTCTACTTTTGTACCTCGAAGTTCCTTGTAGCTTGGCTGCCACTCTGCGTAGTAGATAATGATACGCTCGATTGGGGTATCGCACATACGCTCAATATCTCTCAAGAATTTTTTTACAAACACTGTTTTATCACATCCCGTAGGGCCACACAGCATGGATGTTAATGGATGTTTCCATCATGTGTCCATACTTGTTACTGTCATGCGCAACATCCTTCACAGCTTTGAAAGTGTCGATAATTAAATTAGTCTTATTCTACTGCCATCTACGATTTTAAAAACGAAATTGAATGAAAATATACAATTATATATGTATACAAAATATTGATAGATGGAGAATATTAAAAAGTAGTATATGGAAAGGTATGACAAAAGGTTGAAAAAATCTTAATTCATGATGTAACTAAAAGTATATTTATTCAAAATATTAATTTATGACAATTTCTTTAATTTTTTGACAATTATCGGTGTAATTACGGTACTAGCCCTCGCAATCCTTAATTTAAAACGTTCACGGTCACGCGCAATGTGCTCCCACTCTCCACGACGAGCGGTTTTATGAGCATACAACCACGTACATAACAAATGAATTGTTCATTTTTCTGCAAAAAGTACCTGTTTTTCCATATTTTAATACATTAATTTTAAGCCTTAGTGAACTCAAGTACGTTTTTTTCCTTTATAATGTAAAAATAACTTTAACTTATTCGCTTCATTGCACATATTTTCAAATAATTTATCATCGTTGACGATAGCAGTGCATAGTCGAGAAGGCAGGAAAATCTGAAATTCGTTGTCGAGCTCAGCCACGATCTTCTTGCCAAAACGTGTATTCACCACTCTTAAGACTGTTACCATGTACGCTCGGCCAATCTCCAATTCAGCCACCTTCTTTGACGGTAGAAATTCACCATTCGCAATTTTATTGAGAGCCTCTAGATCCATCTAAACATACAGGAAATGGATCATTTTTTATTTTTTGTATTATTTTAAAAAGTTTATATAATAAATAATATATACCTTTTCTGAACACGAACGAAATTTCTTGGACAGGAACAGCTCTTCTGTTTAAAATCGCAAGGTAGAGTGATATCTCAAACGAATGTTCTCGGGTAATTATATAGTGTGTACCCCACCATTCGTTCTTCACCCACCACCATCAGTAGTCAGTTATGATGAGACAGTCAGCCTC